>JADGMU010000510.1:0-115346 GCA_016920895.1 Vaccinium myrtillus | reverse complement strand
CGCTCAGGGACGATTTCGAAGCGAGGAACGATCTTGAAGCCGGATGGATAGGGCGAGAGGCGATTGAGGAGGACGATTCGAAAGAGAAAAGCGCTAGTGACAACTGGTCCGATGGTTCTATGCCGTAGTCTGGTAGGTGTCGTGGTTTGTTTGTTTGTTTTGGTTGTTTTTTTTTTGTTGACAATGATGTTCTTGTTTACCCGTGTTTTTGGTCCGGGCCCGTGGTATGAATATTAAGTTTTTGGTTATGTTAATATTGACTTGATCTCCTCCGTCCCAATTTAAATGCTCCATACGGTTATGCGTGTTTTTTTAAAACTCTTATAGTTTTCATTCTATAATGTATTTTATATGCAATATGGATCTTATTTTATAGATCTCAATTAGTTCAATTAGACAAAAATTTTAAAAACTTTGGAAAACCTTACCAATAAAAAGATGTAGACGTTTGAAAATGACACTGATATACGTAAGGAGCATTTAAAATGGGATGGAGGGAGTATATCTCTTTAAGCAAAGAAGGGAATATAATGTCAGTTTTCTTCATCCAATAATAACCAAATTAGCGAAAAAAAAAGAAGAAAAAAACAACCAACCTATCACCATACAGTAGAAATAAGAACTAAGATGTTTCAAATTTGTCAAACATGGTATCACATTTAACAACCTATATTAGATGAATGATATAACAGAAGTATAACATGAAATCTTCAAAAACAAGAGTGTAATACCAAAAAGAATGGTAGGTACTGCATTAAGTTGCTAACCTGAATAAGTAGAATTTTCTGGTTTAGAATCCAAGAGATTCGAAAGCATGAGTTGATAGGTAACTATGTTTTAGATTTGGAACATGGAAATGGTTCCCTAATGATAGCATATTTAAAACAAACATGAATTGATGTCCCTCGTTCGAGAATTATTGGAAGAAACAAACAAAAATGATGCATCTAATAGAAACTATGCCTTTTTATTACAACAAGACAACCAATACATAGCATTTTTGACCTATTTGCCTAGGTAGACATAGAATGACCAATGATGTATGTCATAAAAGCCACAACCCCCAAAATGTAAACATTGAAGACATAGCTGACTTTGTGGTTTTAGGGAAAAATGTAGGACAGGTCTTTCAATGCAACTGGTATAATGTTTTGCAATAAAAATATATCTTCAATTTAATATAGCGTAGTCTTTTTCTTTTCTTTTTTTGAGCTGCCTATAGCATAGACTATGACACACATTTTTTGGCTTGCTTACTTCGGTTTTGTGAGAATCTTCTGAAATATAACATGGCATATTTTATTTCTCACTAAAAACAAAGCCAGGTGGACAAAATATCTTCAGGTCATTAGTAGGACTTTGAAAAATTGAAACCAAACCACTGTTATGTACTCCCTCCGTCCCAATTTAGGTTATGCGTGTTTTTTTAGAACTCTTATAGTTTTCATTCTATAATGTATTTTATATGCAATATGGATCTTATTTGATAGACCTCAATTAGTTTCTATTAGACAAAATTTTTAAAAACTTTGAAAACCTTACCAATAAAAAGATATAGACGTTTGAAAATGACACAAATATACGTAGGGAGCATTTAAAATGGGACGGAGGGAGTATTTACTTATACAATGAGATATTACTGTGTGGACCGAAAGAAAGTAACACAGAAAATTAGACGACCACGTTCAAATCTGTATCAAGAACATGAAAAGTAAAAAATGAAGCTCGAGAACAAATTGTGAGTGTATGAAATGGGTATGATCCCTCTAAGGAAATATTGTGGAAAAAGATCAAGTGAAGCTAAATCGATACTAAGGAGTCACCTGTTCAAGCTAACTACAACAACTTGTAATCGCAGTTGTTTCCAAAGAGGAAAACGTTTTGGATATGCTTTCAAACTGACACAAAAAATGATTCAGGTAACCCTACTAATACCAAGTTGATGGAGCTTGTGGATCCTTGTCATGCTTGCTAATAACTAATGTTTTGTAGCCCATAATTTTTGTAGGTGCTCAGCTATCACTTTCGCACTCTCCTCCAATTCACTCCGACTGGACAAATTGTCTTCAAATTAGGCAGCCGAGAATGGACAGTGGCTATCAGCAACCATCAACTAAATGACCGCACCTTTAAGGCGCTCCAGAGATTTTTAAATCTCGATTTCGTAGATTTTATGTTTGTTTCTTTTAACAGGAACATGACCGCAAATGTCGTGGTATTCAATGAAGATGGCGCCGAGAAGATTTATCGTTGAGTGTCTCTCCGGATTGTTATAAGGGTTATAAGCTTATGTTGTATTGTATTTTATTATTCAAGTATTGTTCTAAGTATGTATGTGTATCTTGAGTTACAAGCTCTAAAAGTTGTCTTCGTATTCACTGGAGATGGTGCCGATAAGATTTATCTGTAGGATTTCATAAGAAACCCTAAACCCAAGAACTCATGTCAAATCATTGAAGAAAATTAATAATAGCGGATGCGTACCTGTCGCCATGGAGGATGAAAACCTTGTGTGTGTGGTTGTTCGTCTTCCACCTCCAAAGCCCTACTCTTGATCTTGACCTTAGCCTCACACGCGATGGGATGGTATGAGAAAGAGATTAGGGTTTGGAGTGGGGACTTAACCACATATTTATAGGCATTGGTTCCATCATAGCCCATCATAATAGATGAAACCCTAATGGGCCTTTAATGGTCTCTACACTTAATAATAAGTCCGTACCACTTAATGTACGTGATATAACCCAAATACGCACTAATAGAGATTTGTCAATTACCCGGGAACATTAATTAAATGATCACGGCTTAATGGGTAGTACCGACACCACTCAAACCTTATTCGACAATATACAACATCTAATTATATGATCTATGTAGGCCCACCTACAGAAAATTGCTAACAATCTCCCACTTGGGCCACATAGGTCATCCAAATATTAGACATTGTAAACTTTAAGAGCTCAAACTTTTATTGTCGAAATTTATGAGTGTAATCTCAAAACAATCTGGTCCATTGAAAAACACAAATATAGGATCATGGCGGCCTTTGCCATATTTATCATGGCAGGACCCATCCATGGTCACAAATATCTATGCATTCAATGACATAGATCAAGTACGGAAGTGTAGCATAGAAATTACATGCAAATGTGATCCTTTAGCATGCCTATTTCCAACTAGTCCAACCTTATAACTCAACAGAGTTCCTTAGCCACGCATACAATCAAAACTTCATGTATATACCACAATTTGAAAATATGCAACTTTATTTCAGAATCATCACTAAACCAAAAGTGATCACCACAAAAGTCAAATAATTAACAATATGAGTAGCACAACTCCCACTAATCAAATACTTCACTAGAACTAACCACTCCTGTACGAGCTACATGCTCCTTAAACACTTTAGGTGGTAAGCCTTAGTAAGCGGATCCGCAATCACGAGTTTTGTGCTAATGTACTCAATTGACATAAGACGATTCTGAACTGTTTCCTTAATGACAAGAAACTTGATGTCAATATGCTTTGATTTAGACAAATTCTTGTTCTAATTTAGCAGCTTTGTTATCACGGTAAATCCTTATTGGCTTCTAGAGTTACCAAAAGTATTAAGTCAGGTGATAAAATTCTGCAATCACAACGCTTACTTGTTGCTTTATAACAAGCAGTAACAAACTCGGAGTCCGAATATCCAACAATAATAATTAGATTCTCCGATATGTGAGCAAATCATTTACAAACATCTACAAAACATTCCAACTGTGCACACAATATCCAGACGCGTACAAATTAAAGCATACATGAGACTCCCTACTGCCGATGCATAAGAGATGTCCTCCATTTGTTTCAATTGCAAGTCGTTCTTTGGAAAAACTTTTTGGTAGCACCATATATGGTTTCTTCAACATCACCGTTGAGAAACGCAGTCTTAACATCCATTTGATGAAACTCTAAATCATAATGAGCCACAAGTGCCATAACAACCCTAAAAGAGTCTTTCGATGATACCGGAGAGAAAGTCTTTTTGTAGTCAATGCCTTCCTTTTGAGTAAAGCCTTTAGCAACAAGACGTGCCTTATATCTTTCGATATTGCCTTTCGAGTCCCGCTTGGTTTTAAATATCCATTTATAACCAATAGACTTGACACCTTTAGGCAATTCGACAAGATCCCAAACGTCGTTATCACTCATGGACTTTAACTCATTCAATTTGGCATTCATCCATTTTAGAGAGTTAACACTTTGTTTGGCTTGACTGAAAGATATGGGGTCATCTTCCAATCCTATATCAAACTCATGTTCTTGGAGATAAACCATATACTCATCAAGAATCGCTGAACTCCTCTCCCTATTGGATCTCCTAAGTGGCACCTCTACTTGAGTTTGTTGTGGTTCTTCCGTATTAGTAGGAGGTAACTCATGATCAGTTTGGTGGTTTGCATCCGCATCTTGTACAAGTACAAGTGTAACCACCTCAACAGTCTCAACATGAATCATAGGAATCTCAACTTGTTCCTCTTCAAATAAAAAATTCATAGTTTGTGCACTCCCACTACTTTCAACATCCTCAATAAATTTGGCATTATCCGTCTCAATTATGGTATTTTTGGAAGGGCGAGAAAATTCAAAACCTCTAGACCTTTCTGAGTATCCAACAAAATAGCAGCTAAAGTTTTTAAACTCCTTTTGGATCCAAATTTCCTTATGTTTGTTTGCTTCCCCTTTATGCATTCAACACAGATTTTGAAATTTAAAAAATAAAGGGAATCAAGAATTTCACTTAACACAAGCCTTTCAATATAAGTTCCAAAAGCTTGAGCCACAACACAGAGGAGTTCTCGTTAATCAATTTTGCTTTGTACCGGAGTTGTCAACATGTAAAGTTTTAATAGACTTTTAGTACGAGGCATCCAAATCTAAACTGTATAGACTATCAACTAGAGATCCAGTACCAATAATATTTGAATTTTGATAGAGACTAAAAACTTCATGTCCAAATGAACAAGTATAACCGGATTTGTCCAAACTGGAAACAGAAATTAAATTCCGTCTAAATGACGGTACATAAACAGTCTCATCTAAATCCAAAATTAAAAAAAACCAGATTCTAATTTAAGTCTAAAAAACTTTAAGTCTAAAAACTCCAATTGCCTCAACACGAACTTTATTGCCATCGCCCATATTAATGAACCTTTCGGCATCACTGGGTATCCGGCTCCTTAGACAACCCTTTCTTTGCGAGCCACTTGTGATATTTGGGACAATCCTTCTTCACATGACCAACAGCCTTTTTGCAAAAGAAACAGGGAACACCTTTATCCTGTTTCTGTTGCACAGTTGTTTGTGAAGTCCCAGCATCTCCAACTCCCTTAGTCTTATGATTGAACTTTCTTTTCTTAGTGCCTGGATAACCATGAGAATGAGTTGCCAAGTGAGCACTTTCTGTCCTTTCTTGTTTCATCCTTTCTTCCTCTTGCACACATTGAGCTATAAGCTCATTAAGAGTCCATTTTTCCCTTTGAGTATTATAATTAATTTTGAAGGGACCAAATTGTGTAGGAAGTGAAATCAGAACAAGGTACACAAGAATTTCCTGAGAAAATTCTAACTTTAGTGCCTTCATTTTGGTAACAAGATTGGACATCTCCATAATGTACTCCCTTATATTTCCTTTTCCATTATACCGCATGGTGACAAGTTTGCTAAGAAGCGTACATGCCTCCACCTTTTCCGATCCAACAAATCGGTCTGCAATTTGGCTAAGGAATTTATTGGCATTCTCTTCCTCAGGCATTGCACCTCGAATAGTATCAGATATAGAATGCTTTATTATCATAAGACTCATACGGTTAGAACGCTCCCACTTTTCATAAATAGATTTTTCCTCAGCTGTACTGTTATCAGTGAGCTTAGCAGGCTCATCGATACGCAGTGCATAATCCAAATCCATACACCCAAGAACGATTGAAACATGCTCTTTCCATTTTGCAAAGTTGGAACCGGTAAGAGTTGGAATGTTGTTCAAATTTGCAGATATCGAAGATGCATTCACTATAGTAACATAAAAGAAAAGCTCACAATCAACAAATATCCATAACGCGATGATAAAAATAAGAAACTTGATTATAATTATCATGCAAAAATTGGTCTAATTGTAGGGGCAAACAATTTAGACAAACAGACATAAAATAAAACCAAATATTATGTCTTTAGTGGTGGGCCCTGTCGAGAAACCTAATGCATCATCATAACCAAGTCTTTGGACAGTAATTATAATATGCAAGTGGTCTTCTCAAAAACAAATAAGGCTAGTTAACATGAACAATACAAAATTAGACCTGGCCAATCAAAAGCCTTCCTTTGGGCCGACTTTTGAACGCATAGGTAAATATGCTAGTTAACCTGAACAATATAAAATTATACCTGGCCAATCAAAAGCCTTCCTTTGGGCCGACTTTTGAACGCATAGGTAAATTCGCTAGTTAACCTGAACAATAAAAAATTATACCTGGCCAATCAAAAGCCTTCCTTTGGGCCGACTTTTGAACGCATAGGTAAATTAGTTAATTTTATATTATTCAAAAATTAACTACCTTATACCGTTTAAATCCTGGCCAAATAATAATCTTCCTTTGGGCCGATCATTATCCGCATGGATCCAAACGTAACTTTATGTAATCCAAAACTGTTACCTTCAAGTTTAAGAAAATCTCCATAATAGAGCCACTTTGGCGGCTTATTACCTTAATTCTCTTAAACCCTAGGTATGGATTACGAAATAATCTTTATGCCCCACGATAATAAACTTTATTTGCACGGTATACTTATGGCAGCATTAAATAAATCACTTTTGTTTTTCCTAAACAGAAGTATGCGAGCAATACATCACAAGTACCCACATGGTGTTAATAAACAAACAAAGTTTGATTTTCATAACTAATAAAAATTACATCAGAACGTATGAAAAACAAATTTAATCCCTTCAGCAGTACCAACCGAAAAAAATATGCATATCAAATAGATTGAATAAAATATTCATTGATCTATTTATCTAGGAGCAAGAAACAAAAAATCAAACGATATTCAAATCTTGCCGAAAAATGCACATTGAAGTTATCACTTGTTTCTGAAAGAAGGGAAAAACAAAACCTTATATTTCCTCAATTCAAAATAAGCTTTATTTGATTGCAGAAACAATAATGATAAATGATATAACTAAGAAACCTTAATCAAAATTTCACAAAAATTGAAAACCGTATTTAAGTTGTCGGCTGATCAAACACATGACCTTCCAATATATACGTGGTTACAATACCCTCTAATGGAAGAACTTGATCATGAATCAGTGGATTTCTAAAAGCCCACTCACGGTCTAGGCTTAATCACGCAAACCGTTTAATGGGGAAAAATTAACATGATTGTCCATAATGGTTTTCCCATCTGCACTTAAATGAATCGGAAATCGATTCGAGGGAGTACTGTCCAAAACAAAATTGAAAACAATGATGTTCATGTGCACATGTGCGATTGTGCAACCCACAGATTCTTTACATGTTTCTCAAATTGGAGAAATAAAATACAAACTTTATATTTTCTCCAATAATTTGACAAGAGGCTCTGATACCACTTGTAGGATTTCATAAGAAACCCTAAACCCAAGAACTCATGTCAAACCATTGAAGAAAATTAATAATAGCGGATGCGTACCTGTCGCCATGGAGGATGAAAACCTTGTGTGTGTGGTTGTTCGTCTTCCACCTCCAAAGCCCTACTCTTGATCTTGACCTTAGCCTCACACGCGATGGGATGGTATGAGAAAGAGATTAGGGTTTGGAGTGGGGACTTAACCACATATTTATAGGCCTTGGTTCCATCATAGCCCATCATAATAGATGAAACCCTAATGGGCCTTTAATGGTCTCTACACTTAATAATAAGTCCGTACCACTTAATGTACGTGATATAACCCAAATACGCACTAATAGAGATTTGTCAATTACCCGGGAACATTAATTAAATGATCACGGCTTAATGGGTAGTACCGACACCACTCAAACCTTATTCGACAATATACAACATCTAATTATATGATCTATGTAGGCCCACCTACAGAAAATTGCTAACATTATCATCGTGCGTCTTCGGGATTGTTATCGGAGTTATAAGCTTATGTTGTATTGTTTATTACTCCATCCGTCCCAATTTAATTGCTCCCTACGGTTATGCGTGTCTTTTTAAAACTCTTGTAATTTTCATTCTATAATGTATTTTATATGCAATATAGATCTTATTTGATAGATCTCAATTAGTTCTACTAGACAAAATTTCAAAAACCTTTGAAAACATTACAAATAAAAAAATATAGACGTTTGAAAATGACACGAATATTCGTAGGGAGCAATTAAAATGGGACAGAGGGAGTACAATTCAAGTATTGTTCTCAAGTATGTATGTGCGTTCTTAGTTCCGAACTCTTGAATTTCACGTTAGAAGAGTCTTTGCTACTCTTGAATTTCACCCTGGCCACTCTAACGGACGTTAAAAAATAGAAAATGATTTGGTTCTTAATTAACTGATCATGTGTTTGGAATTACTTGTGATTACAGGGAGTCCCAATTGGCTTTAAGCGTTTTTTTAATCAAGAATTGACCATCCTATTAAAGAATGGCTCAAGAGTATGGCCAGTGCGAGTAATAAAAATAACTTCAGAGATCATTGGGCAAATTTCCTGAATGATCATGATGCAAAACCCAACTACAGAATAGTCTTTGGTTGTTACCGTAAATGGGTATTTGATGTCACTATCCTAAATACTAATCTTGACCGAGTAATGCAAGATTGGAATTCGGGTGACTATAACGTGCACAATTTATATATATCCACCCGTAAGTTATTCTACCTGAGATACAAAATAGTTTATACAGTTTTAATGGTTGATCTTTTTATTCTAATCTCGCGCTTATTTAATCCCTCGTTATATAGATAATCCCATGACGTCGTGTTTGCCCTCAACCATGCGCTCTGATTTTTACCACAAACAATTTGGTTGCATATACACATCTACTTATAGCTTTGCCAAGGTATACAATTTGATATTTGCATTACGCAACAGTAATTGTGTTGTGAATATTAATACAATTTCGACTAATATGTCCTTAGATATTTGAAGAAAAGCTCCACCCAATCTTACGAGATGGAGAATTACGCCATATTATCATTAACAGTGGAACGCACAAATGGAGAGTCCCTGTTTTACATGGTCAATTTGTTGGTTGGAGCTTTGTCAATTTCGTCGATAAACATCGTTTGGGACCAACTGATTTCATCTTCGTTGGTGTT
Source organism: Vaccinium myrtillus (assembly GCA_016920895.1). Lineage (NCBI taxonomy): Eukaryota > Viridiplantae > Streptophyta > Magnoliopsida > Ericales > Ericaceae > Vaccinium > Vaccinium myrtillus. Next base: position 106,007 of record JADGMU010000510.1, on the reverse strand, counting down.
TCTGGACATGGGCATTTGCACGTCATTATCTTCGGACGTCACGGTGGTGAAAGGGTCTATAGACTCTATACATGGACTAAAATATGCTAAGTTAAGGGTACTTTGTAGATATTAGCGCAGAATAATCGAAGCAAACATGCATTTCCAGCGACGTACCTCAAAGCAAGACCTCAAATAATGCTCCTTAATAATCTACTTCAATTAGTAATTTACATTTAAGCACCATTTTGTATCCACCCTCTTTGAACGTAAACTTTTATTGTCTTTTAACTTTTTAATAAATATCTACATTTGTAGGAATGATTGCATGAGCATATAGATAATACGCCACATAATGTTATTTTTCCTCCTGTTTCTTATTTTATTCTCATATTGAGCTTTGTTCCCCTAACAAACAAACACTAAGTACAAGAACAGCCGAAAAGTCAAACAAACGGGACCATAGGTACACACCACCGAAGATTTCAAATTTCAAAATTCAAGTTTGCACTTTAAGAAATTTGGACAATACAGTTTGAAATTAGCACTTTAAGAAAATTCAAGTTTGCACTTTAAGAAATTTGGACAATACAGTTTCAAAATTCAAGTTTGCACTTTAAGAAATTTGCACTATAAGTCAAGTTTGAAATTTGGACAATACAGTTTGCACTTTAAGAAATTTGAACGATACAAATTACCAAATCTTCTAAGAAATGTGGGCGCTGGCCTGGAAACAATGTGGCCACCTTCTCTACGGATTTCATACGCTGCATCCATAGTATAGCCCGTCACAGTTTGCACTTTAACAGTACCCACAACGCTACCACGTACATGTTCCCGGTTTTCATGCACGGTTGTAACAAATGGGAACTTTACAACCATTATGTTGGTTTCTGCAAGACAACACCAATTCAAAGACGAACATATAGAATTTCGGTGCATGTGATGTAAAGGTTAAATTATTCGCTCACGAAAAAATTACAATACATCATTTCATTCACGTCAACGAGAGAGTATATTGTAAATAGGTAAATTGGATCTTGGTCTTTGAATTAACATACTAATAGGTTAAAGAATAAAAGTTAAATTAATAGACTTACAAGCACTACACAGCAAGATAGGGACTAAAGAAAGTTGTATCTCATGTCTTTGAGCACCAAATAGCCTTTATATAGAACATGTGTTGTCCCTCTTTAGGTATATCACGTGAAGAGTAAGAGTTTGTACTTTCTTTTACTTCTTATTATCTTTGAACATGTCACATCTCTAAAAAGATCTATTTAATTTTTTTTATCAGTTGAGTTCGTATAAATCAAATTTTCATAGAATTAACACTAACATAAATTTTCGCGGGCTTTATACCAATGACTTGGTCGTTCGTCTTTAAGTGATTTTTCCTCCTTTTTTAAAGAACAGTACGCAATAATTGATACACGGTTTTAAAAACTGGAGATAACCCTTATATCTCGGAGATTACAAACTAAATATTAGGGCTGTCCAGCGGATCATCCGATCTGCCAATCCGACCAATCCAAACCATCCGTTGATCCATCCGTGAATGTTCGGTTCGGTTCCGGATTGAGAATTTCTTATCTGGCGGTTCCGGATCCGGATCGAATCGGATCCGCTCGATCTGCTCAATCCGCTCAATAATCCTTCTTTAATTTGTCAAATCCGCCCGATCCGTGAATGTTTGGTTCGGTTCCGGATCTTAAAAACCATAATCCGCTCTGAGCGGATCGGATCGGATCCGATCCGTGGACACCCCTACTAAATATATTTCAAATCCCAATACAATTAGTAATATGTATTAATTTGGAGATCGTCCCTTAAATATATTTAAGGAAATTGATATTCGCACTCCCTTTTTTTATGCAGGCACTCCAAGCTACAGTGTTTTCCCGAAACTACCCTTTTGCAAATTCCAGATTTACTTTAGGCACTCCAAAAAAAGGATGGAAAATGATTAGGTTAACAGAAAGAAGAAAAAAAAAAGGAGAACGATGAGAACAAGAGAAGACGGCAATGAAGTTTCATCACACTTGATTCAAGTAGGACAAGTCGACACTACCTATCAGGTTATTCATCCAACCTCTGAGGTTATTCATTCTACCTATGAGCGTTGTTATTCTTTCTATTCTTTATTTCCAAGCCATGTTAGTGATTTCTTGTTTTAAAATTGGTTGTGTTGAAGGGAGATTTGGATTATTGGTGAGAGAGACTGAATCTGTTTGGTTGTATTTTAGGCCAAACTACTCGAATTCTTGCTTTGTGAAAGATGGGAAAAAATATTACTAGTAGTTTCAGTCCCGTTTGTTTGTCTGGATTGAAGCGTTGCATTCGAATGTAAATGTATATATATTTTTAATTCACGAGGTGGTGTTTTTGTCTTACTTGATTGTATGATTGGGTCATTAAACAAATATTTTGAGTGATGTTAATGGTTTTGCCATTAAACAAATACTTCCACTGTTTGGTGCCATTAAACAAATACTTTGAGTGATGATGGTGGTTTTGGGTCTGTATAAACTATTTGAGTCTACAAAGCAAGGTTTTGGGTTTGTATATAGCGTACCTCAATTTAATTAGAGCAGCTATCAAAGCAAAGTATTTCTTTATGGGTTTGTACTTCAGAATTCAAGAAGCAGAAATGCTTCGTGACAATTTTTACGAAAGTAGCATCTTTTTTTTTTTATTGAATGTGAAATGTAGTTAACGGCGGTTCATTTTTCCGTTAGGAGTGCCTCAAGCAATTGAGGAGATAATTTTGGGGCGGAGTGTCTCTAGTAATTTTTATATTTTGAAAAGGATAATTTTGTAACTTCATTAAATTTTGGAGTGCCTGCATAAAAAAAAAGGAGCCCCAAAATCAGCTCCCTATATTTAATTCCCTCAAGTTATTATAAATACCTGATTGATCACAAATAATATGACCACATATAAAAGTTCAATATATCCAATCTTATCATATCTAGACACCTAACATCTTTGAAATATGTGCTCCTGATTTAATTAAAAATATACTCCCATTAATTAAAGTATATAATGAACACCTTATCTTGGTACCAGGAAATATAGAATTAAATAACGAAATACGTTTTAATAGATCTGAATTTGCACGTAATCGGATACGGATAGGGGTCACCCAAAAGGATGACATAGGTACGTAGTAACTCGTTCTTACGGGCAATTTATGCTCAAGTGGTATTATGGATGTACAAAGTTTTGGGGACCTGTAGTTGATATAATTTTAAGTTACTCACTCTATCAGAAAATATCTGTCCATATTCGATTAATTAACATTTTTCAAAATAAAGTTATTTTATTTAGCAAAGACTTTACAATTACGACAAAGGTCAGTAATTATGCTAGATTGTAAAGAATATTTTAAAAAGTGTAAATAATGAAACTGAGGCAATTATGTTGGGATAACTCTCTGTACGTCTTGCTCCACCACATCTAATATTTTCTACTTAAAATAACTTAACCTATATATTAAGTGTAGCAATTCTCTCCCAAATTTTATTTTTTTTAAAGTTTAGACATCGTAGTGGCATGTGCTGTTTTATTACATCTTTATAGATTAAATTCATAAAATTTTATTTCATTAACATCGATTAATATACCACTATCCTATATTTGGAATATCAGTTAGTTCTTATAATTAGGATATCGATATCGTAAACATCAATTTTAAAATTTTTGTAGCGTGACATGAATTTAAAGTCATTTAGTCAATCATATGTTAACTGATCATGTATCCATCTCATAATCGAGTATCCAATTGAAGTTTTGATATCTATACTCATCAATGTTGGGTTTTGTGAACGAAGGTCGTACTCACTTTTTGACTATGTACATATTAATTTATTTGAAAATAAAACGTCATTCCAATATCTATATGGTCATATTAAGAGTTATCGAATTATGAACGACGGAAAATGATTTTTATTATCCAAATCAATTCGATAAAATACGGCGAAGGCAGCCCAAATAAAATTTTACAGATCCCACGAAGAGGAGAATTGTTGGCTAGCTATCAAGCTGCAGCCTCCCAAGAAGAGGCAAAGTTACCTTAACATATTGCCTAAGGTCTTGCCAAGTCAGATTATAGAGGACATGCATCTATATTTTAGTATTCATATAAAACTTAACGCATAATACTATATTATTTATTACAACATTACCATTGTAACGTACAAATTCGTACATATACAAATATCAAAACACTTCATATGTACACAACGCACACTCACCACTGCACTACAAGGTCTCGCTAAGTCAAGATTCCAGAGGACATGCATATATATTTTAGTACTCATATACAACTTAACGCACAATACTATATTATTTATTACAACATTAGCGTTTTAGCGCACAAATTCGTACATAAACAAATATCAAAACACTCCATATATACATAGTGCATACTCACCCCTGCACTATGCTTATTATACACAATCTCAACATCGTCATCACACGTACACAAACTTGGGATTTTCAAGGTTCCTTATTTAAATATTAGCTACAGAAGGCTTTCATCCTTAGACTAATCAGCCTATTTTTCACTGTTCGAAGTCGTTTGGGGCTCGCATCCTCCGTTGTTTTACCATGGGATTCTGCCTGTGCGTTGTTCTGGTGAAGAGTCTTAGCAGCACAACTCTGACCCTTCTTCACCCTTTTGGGACGCTGCTTAATAATTTCTTTAGTCAGCGGTTTGATGTCCAACACATCATGTACAACCTTAATGGTGAACTTGCAGTGTGCATTTCCAAGGGTGTCATATTTGGCTGCTGCCTGAACATGCATAGCATAAATGGTAGGGGTCATCAACTTCTCGGTGTACTCTAGTGACAGCACTCCCTGGGATTAGACAACTAATACTTTAAGTTGTTTTAATTGAACACTCTACGTTTAAGTTTCCAAAACCTTAATAGGCCAGGGGTTAGGCTAACCTCTTTTGTGTTATCGTATAAGTTTATAGCGGTCACTCCAAATAAACCCTCGGCTATTTCACCAAAAGCTGTAGCATTTATCGTACAAGTTGAATCCTCAAGCTCGACGTCAAATTTGCACCTATGTTGAGGCATGTTAGTAAATTAACGGATAAATATTATTAGATGAAAGATATCTATAATATCAGTGGGGACTATTATTCAATGTTAAAATTGGGACTTAGGCCCCACCAACAATGGAGATCCATTGTTAAAATTCACAACGTACCTTGGAGCATAATATTAAGTAGGATTAACTTGATCTATACCTTGGTTTCGGAGGCAGTTTTTTCTTGCAATAGTTACACCAGAAATTCCTACCGGCGAGAGCGTCCGTAATTCTGCCGCAGTCAGAACAACAAAGGTACCACAGCCGCTGATCAAAGTCCATCATGCGACATGTTACTTTCAAAGCATATACTTCCATCTCCGCGTGAAAGTAAGTAAGTAGGTATTGTTCGTCAATTAAGTATTCAACGACTATTAAAATACAACCAGTTTTCTTTACGTTTGAAACACAAGTCGGCAAGCTTTTTATACTAATGAGGTCATCCTCCGAGGGTGGCGACAATCTAGAACCTCCAGCCTTTTTAGCCTTACTATTGGCCATGCCCTTTATGCTCCCGCTATAGGCCAAGCACCTACATATTAGAATAATGTATCAATTGAGGGTTTGTATTTCGTTTAAACTTAAAAAAACAAAAGATATACCATTTGTGAAGAGCATTTGCCTCCGGTAGGGGTGGATTCAATATGAAAATCGTTGATCCCCTAGTGGCCAACGCAATGCCTGCAGTTGTAAATTTAATTAGCCGAAGAAATTCAAATTATTAAGGACATAATAACACACGAACAAGCATTACCATTGAAATGACTGATTTTCATTCTGAGGCCAACCACCACAGGATATAACCCATTAGTCGAGACATTGCAGTGCCTTCTTTGCTCCCAAATTGATCCCACAACGTTAGAGTTGTAGGTTTCATCCTAAATGTAGCAGCACTCATTACAAAAGAACAATAAGAAATCCCATATCCAAATGTGAACATACCCTTGATCAATGATTATAACATCTGTGGCCCAGCTCTCAGTCACCCTGCTATACTGACCCACATGTAGCACTGCAAAGATTGCATCTGCAGATACAACCAAAGTGTGTGTTCATATGGAAAAAGATAGCTAGGAAAGTATTGCCATGCGTCCAATTAATTACCAATCGATTCCCCTGGCTGAAATTTGTCAGCCAAATCCGCCAAGGAAGTGAAATTATAGGTAAGGCTGCGGACATTTAGACAGTCAACTGAAGTTTCCTCAATGGGAGTTCGCGCATACAATATCCACTGATATGGGTGATCAACTATCATATGTTGTGGTGGAACTAGCTAGACACTTGCATTACTTATGGAGTAAGTGTGATAGATCATAAGGGTATCCGACAATATATCAATGTCGCTACCGAAGATCTTTGCTTGAACTGTGGTGCCCTGCTTGCATGTAACAGTTCATAAATTTCGACCACATCTATGTAATACCTGTGTATTCCAGATATATATACAAAAGTCAAGCACGTATTATACCTTGCTGTCCAATAGAACGAGTTTCTGGTATGGCTTGTCGTTCCCTCTAAGTTTGGGCAGGCCCTTCTCAGTAACCATGACATCAACAGTCCAGTTTCTCATTCCTGGAGCAACATCTGCTATTGCAGTGGTCAAGATTCCCATCTGTGACTGACAAAACAAGTAATAGTTCCCAAAGAGAGTGTACAGTTTTTATACTCAAGTCGTGTTATCTCAGACTTGACCTTACTTCGATTGTTTATGGATGTCTAATCACTGATGAATGCATCATAAACTGTGAGAGTCTGATAAAACCTCTGTGTAAAAAATAGTTTTAGTCCTATTGTCAACATCGAGGGATGTAGAATTGAGCAACAACCGAATCTTATCACCCATGGTTGCCTGCGAAAGCGCTACATACAATTGTCCATGCGAAAATACAGGATGCGGGAGATAGACTCCAACAGTACTAAGAGTTTGCCCTTGTGACTTGTTTATAGTCATAGCAAAGTAGGGTCTAATTGGAAATTGTCTCCTTGTAAATTCTACGGGATAAAGTTTAGGATCTAAAGGCTGCAAGGGTATTCGAGGAATGAAAGTTATGTCACCCTTGTGCTCTCCAACAGCAATCTCGGCTATGATCATGTGCTTCTCAAAAGCTCTACAAATTAATCAAGTCCCATTGCAAAGTCCCTTTGATGGATTAATGTTTCTCAACAACGTCACGGGACAATTCCTCTTCAAAACAAGTTCATGAGGGGGCATGCCATTAGGTGTCAACGAGTGTAAAAAATCTACATAAAGACCCTGATTGCTCCTATTTACTGTCTCGTCTATACTGAAATACCGGTGCTCATCCCCAGGAAATTTAGACATTAATGTATCATTGATCTCATCTACGCATGTATTTTTAGATGTCAAGATAGCCGAGCTGGTCATAGCGATGGCATTGTCCGAATATTCGTTCAAATCTGGGAATACGAAATCTATTAATTGTTGTAGTGGTTGACAATGAACATCCGGCTTCAAAATAATGTTCAGGGGTATTTCAATTTGGCTGACATTATCAACAGGCTCTACTCCACTGCCGACACGTAGCAAATAGTCACTAAACAAAGGATCAGTTCTAGCTCTCATGTTTTCTTTCAACCTAATTTTTGTAATTTGGGGCCAAATAACTGGACGTACAAGACTCGCATTTACGCAATCTTCCCTAGTACCTCTCGGTATGACCGGTAACACCTGACGGAAATCACCACCCAAGATAACAACTTTTCCTCCAAATAAACAATCTATCTCTATTATGTCTCTCAACATGTCATCCAAAGCTTCTATATTTTATTTCCTAGCCATGGAAGCCTCATCCCATATGATAAGAGAGGTGGCACATAGTAATTTAGCTAGCTCTGTTTGCTTTCCAACATTACAAGATGATTTGCCGTCATTACTAATCGGTATTTTGAAACGTGAATGCGCCGTCATACCATTAGGTAGTATACGCTGCAACACCAGAAGTAGCTGTTGCTAATGCTATACGTCTATTCGTTCGGACAGTGGCCAACAGTGCTCGATACAAAAATGTCTTGCCCGTTCCTCCTGGACCATTGATGAAAAAGCCACGCCCTTTCTTTTCTGCTACAGCTTTTAATATCTCGTCATATGCATACCATTGTTCATTGTTCAATTGGGCTATGCTTTGCATATCTAACTCTGATATCTCCAAGCGTTGCTCATCTAGTATTTCTTTGCACGCATCACGCCTCACTTCACTGATTTCATATAAGTCAAAAAGATTGTAATCTTTCATCTTTTTTCCCATCGTCTCTAATAGAGTTTTATGTTTGACAATAAGATTTGACGAGCTTCGTTCGGTGGGAGATTTCCCATTTTGATTAAGTCATCACACATATCATTTTCAAATGTTAAAAATAGTTGTCGTGGATTAACAGGACTACAATAGGCCAATATAGTACAGAAGAGATTTCGCAAAGAACATGGCATTTGGCATAGCACTGCCTCTTCCAGGCATTTTTCACTGCCTCTGTCATCGTCTAACAATCCATATGCAATAGAAGCTTCGTGAAAAGTGGAGTAAGTACGATTGTTGAATGTCCTTAAATTTGAATAAGAGGTGGGCCCGCGTACGTGATTTAATAATAAACGCAGGTAATATCGTTCTCCCACTGCAGGGTTGGCCGTTATTATTCGTCCAATAACTGATTGATGCTTTCTGTTGGTCCAGATCTTATCTTTCTTGTTCCACACAAAATGAGTAGGAAAGTCTTTATACGAATACCTACCTACTTTTGCTAGGTCGTTGTGCTCGTTCATATAGAAGAATTGAGTAAGCATGGTTCTAGACAAGTACTCAGAACCACTTATGTGGGATATAGAGGTCTTTTTAAAACTAATCATTTGGCAAATGTAATTGCAAACTAACAACCGAAGGGTGCATATCATGCAAGGAAAATCTGTAAATCCTCCAAAGTGACTCGGGTGGAGATACCCATCTGGCTGATTGGAACTGTGTTATCTCATCAATCTCATGACGATTTTGTTGATTTACTATTTGAAAAACAACCTTGTCATGACCCTTGTACATATACTTGTACAAATATTTGACTGCCTTTATTGTAGAACAGACCTCCACATTTATGTGACAATCAAACAGACTTAACAAATATGGATTATAAGGTACGACCCATTTGTTATCAAACATATGTCCACTGACCTTTGCTCTTTGATTATTGTCTCGCCTCCTATATATTGGATATCCGTCACTGGACATTTTAGTGTTGTTTGTGAATGGCCTAGGATAATGACTTTTACATTTTTCGGATACCATACACACGTTCTCTAGATTCAAATCTCCACATGGGCCATGCATCATGTGCTTGATTACCATGGAGTACAAATTGGGACATAACTTACAGTCGGGCAACTCAGCGGAGATACAAGCATCAAACATCTTGGGCATTGTTAATTTAAACCTCCTTTCCAATATGACAAGCATATGTAAATGGGCCAATCCACTTTTTTGGAATTCTATGACATAAGTATAAGCTGCTACAGGCCCAAACAATTCTTTTTTAATGATTTCTTTCTTTTTTCTGGACGATTTTGGGTCATTTCATGCCTCATTAATTCTTCTTTGATCTCAGGCCAATTAGGATTACAAGTCATTGTTAACAAAATATCAGGTTTCCCAAAACGTTCAACTAAAACCATCGCATCTAAATATCGCCAACGCATATCTCGAGGTCCACCTATAAACGAGCCAGGTAATATTATACGTTCGCCCACTTTTGAACCACATGTTTCACCTTGCGCAATACTATCAATTATTCCCTGGTATAATTCTGCGCGTATCTCGGTTTGATTGTTCCTTGATAAGCCCCAAATGTTGTATATATCCGGGCTTATCTCGCTCATTGTGATCACACACACGTGCATTTTGTGCCTTTATACGATTGATTTTGCGCGAGTTGTGTTTTTGATGAGTTTCAGAAAATCGGAGCTAAAAGGTGTGTCCAAAGCTCCAAATAATCCCCGGTTGTATCCGGAAGTACCTAAGGTCCCGCAATGCCATGGAGGACAATCGCCGAAGCTTAGAAGTTGATTCAAGAAGCTTTGGAAGGTTCAAGGAAGGCCCGGAACAAAAGAACAAGAAATTTGGAGTTATGAGCCTCAAAAAAATCTGACCAACTGATAGAAAAAGGCTCATTACTTTCAAGATATAAAGGCTATGAATATGAGGTTAATTGAGTTAGAAAGTAGACTCATAGAGCTTTCCAACGGTTCAAGAATCGCCTCATTCCGAGTTCGGACGAAGCCGGGGCGTGCCCGCGAAGTTGGGTCAAAAATCTGCCCGAACAGACACTTCTGGATCGATCCACATATGTGAAAACTTCTCCAGACTCATCTGGATCGATCCATGATGAAATTGGATCGATCCAAACTCAATTATGGCGATTTTTGACAGATTTTAGGTTGCTTTAATATCTTCCATTTATGGAAACTTTCCACTGATAGTATGTTTTTGGGATAATTAGCCAATGTAAAGGGCTTTTAGTATAAATACCCTCCTCCCTCCTCTCTCCTACTTCTTCCTCCTTAGTCTAGTTTTTGCTCCTCCATTGGAGGATTTTTAAGCTCTCTCTCTCTAGTTTTTCTCAAGTAAGTCTTCATTTTCCTTTAATTTCTTGTTATTTAATGTTGTAGTTACTCGTTGGATCTCTATATAAATCAAGTTTGTTTACGTTTTTATCGGTTAATTCGTTTTCTTGTTTTTCTAGCTATTTCCTTTGAAAACTCTTGTTCTTATTAGTTGTTTGATTAATTCTCAAGTGTTAATGTTGTAGGCAAACCTAGGATTAATCATAAAAATCAATTTTTAGAGTTATTAAACATGTTTTTAGTTTTCTTCCAATTCATAGGCTTAATTTCTAGTATAATGTGTAAGTAGTTTTAATAGGCTTAGTCATGGGGTGATTAACACTCCATGACTTGAGTTTAATCCGTACATCTCGTGTATAAGGCATACATCGCTTGTTTACCGAAAATTTGGGGTTTCACTTTTTATGTACCAAAGAGTGGGTTTGTTAATCCTTTTGATCACCCGTAGCCAAGAGCTTGACTACTTGGCACGTGTGATGCTTTGGGCGATGTCAACCCATCCGTTTGCAAAATGTACCGGAACCCCCTAATCTTTGGTAAACACATTTTCTTGTAAAAGGTTTTAAAATCTAAATCTTCCGTTCGGGGGCATTTAACGATGCCCCGAGCCGGTTATCAAGAGAGGATGGATTAACCCGAGTCATGGTAGTTAACTACCCCTAGACTTCGCCTTAGCTTATATTAGTCTTTTTTAACTCCGAGTCGTTCTCGAAGTCGAGAGAATTCCACCAAACAAACTCCAAAAGCCAAGTTTGCCGCTTTAAGGCTAAAAACCTACACCTGCAAGACAACTCTCACATCGGGTGCATTTGGTCTCTGTGGATTCGACCCGGTCTTACCGGTTATCATGTTATGCGATACCTAGCCCTACGCTTGGGACGACACCATCTACGATACAATCCAAGGTCGCAAGCATTCCTAAAGTAATCAAGTCTAGAGGTCTCTATCTTGATGTACATGTCTACAGCAAATTGCTGGAGCAGCCTACCAGAATAGAGCAAAATGGAGGTAATACTTGGGCGTATCTGGAAACGATATGCATAGAATTCCCTAGTCGAGACCATGTTCTCCTTCCTAGAATTTTCTTCGAACACTGACACGCGAAAAAGGTAAATGGACATAAGCAAGCGACAGAGGGAAACAAACGTATACAAATAAACATAGAGGATTAAGATACCTGCGTCTTCTTTAGCTAAGAGTTCATGGGCAGTATTTGGAAATCTTGGTGCGTCAGGGGTAACAGATTCCTCACGTTGTTGATTTTTTTTTTTTTTTTAATTCCTTGATGCCAACCCAGTTCGCCTAGAGGAAATAGGAGAGGATACTGCAGTGGATCGTAACATCCAAAGTAATAACGTATTCGCTAACTATGTCCATTATGCATGTGAACAACTATGTCTCTCTCTCTTAGAACTGAACTATGGTTGTTTTCTCGCCAGAATGCAGCTACCTGAAACGCGACTGGATTGGAAAATGTACCACGGTCAACTTTGGGGTCAGCCCGAAGTCTTATCTCATGGGTAGCTAGATCTGATATTTCTCTTAAGCTCCGAAAGAAAATGGAATATGGATTAGGGTTCAATATATCGATAAGCTTCTCTATCACAAGTTTTTGGAGATTGGGGGAATAATCAACCCTATTATCAACTTCATGCTCCGTATCACAGAAGTATAACTGCAAGAATGCAGGAACACCCTCCATTGGAGTAAGTCCATTGATACGATGAAACTGGGTGTAGCTTCTGACACAATATCTAGACATATCGGAACTTATTATACACAATTCTAGAGGCAAATCCTTTAATTACATGCAATAAACAAAAAAACTCAGCACTAATAAGAACAGAGAATAACTATCATTTTTAGAAAACTTAGTTACGGCATAAACGTGTCTGGAGATTAGTGTACAACGGTCATTTTATCTCTGGACATCATAAGATGATCTTCACACTAATTGGTTTGCATGTGCATTGCACGTGGTTTTTTAGCCCGAATTTAATCCATGTTCTTTGTGGAGCCCTCTTTCTCTGGTAGGTCCTCCTGGCGGTGATCAGCGACGGAGATGGAACCCTCACTCTCCAGTTATGCCTAGGCCTGCACACTCAACCCACCGTTAGCACCGGACTGGACCGTTGAGCCCAAAACGGTACTCCGACGGTCAAGTTAGTAGATGAAAGAGATGAAGTGTAGATCTAGGGTTCTAAGAGGAGAGTTGTGCGTACCTTTTCTAGGTGATGAAGTTTACCTTTTATAGGTGAGCCTTGGCTTGGCCTCCAAGCAAAGTTGTGCTCTTCACGTGACTTAACCATTCGGCTGACGTCACGATGACGAGCCCGAAGGAATATACTGCGAGCACATGCCTCTAGTAAAATTGCTACACGTGTCATAACCGTTCGGATGACATCACTTGTCATGATCACGGTTTGTTACGGGCACATGCCGCATTAACTGCTCTGCTGACTCAGCATCCAATTTTTCGGCACATTTTTGCATCATAGAGTCGGTTATATGTCACTCTTCGGTCACGCCCCGAGGTCTTTCGATATTAACTCTGAAAACTCTCTAATGAGTCAAGTATGGGTAGGTCTCGGTGAATAATCGAAGAGTCTCTCTAAGATAGTCTCTCGGTGACTATCAAAGAGGTGTCTCTATACCTGAACCAGATGCTCGGTATATCCGGACCCCTACATTCTTGTTTGTTGAAATTAAATAGCCCAATAATGGTATTGAGGAATCTTAATCCATCCGATGGGCATTACAATAGGGTTCAAATGATTTGAAAAGCGTTTGTAATTGAGAGAATTTGTTGCCAAATGGAAAAATAAAAATTGGGCAAAATGGGTGCCAATCCCACAAGTTTTTTTTTTTTCAAATATGGAAAATACAAATTATTTTGTCAAAAAAAGCAAAATTTACGGCAAGGTTTGCTATTTTTTTGGGCAAAATGAATTCATTGCTGAAGAATGAGAATGGAAAGGATAAAATGGCAATCATCGGTGTGATGCTTTAACAACACTTGGCCGAAACTATTCATGAAATTCTAGATGCAAAATTCAAAGGAGGTAAGTTGTTGAGATCTGTTGTAGTTTTTTGTGATTAAATCCCAAAATTTGAGCTAGAGAGCAATACACAAATTTATCTCCAAACACAAATATGCTCAACATTAGCATGTCATGTCTAACTAAATATGAAAGATTCAAACACACCCATCTCTCTCCTTCTATAAAAGAACAATAGATATTCTGCAAATCCAACATTTTTGGTTGGTAAACAACTAACAAAGACAAAATTGCAAATCATTTTATTTCAAGAAGGCAAAATGTGTATGCTCTACAGAACAATAACTTATTAACAGTAATAGGAGCTTAAAGGAAAGTAGGGACTTCTAGAGACTTCATGTGTTGCCACTTTTTCTAGAGACTTTATCTCTCTAACCCCTTCCCTCCCTCTCGTTTTTCTTCAGCTAGGGCTCCGCCTGGGGGGAAGCGGCGCCTCCCCTCCTCCCCCCGGGCTTCTCCTCTTCTCCTCTCTTTCTCCCCTCCCCTCCCTCCTCCCCATTTTCCCCTCATCCGCCGTTTCGGTTTCCGACCTGGGCAGCACTGCTGGGTGCTGCTCTTCTCTGCCTAACGGCTCGTCGGTCCAGCCGTCCACGCCGCGGATCTTTGCTGGAAGATTGTGGTTTTCGGCCTAACGGCTTGTGGTGGTTCTGCATGCGTTTTGTTGGTGGAACTTGGTGGTGGGTTTGGTGGTGTACAGTTTGATGGCGGCAGCTTCTCTTGGGTGGTGGATCGTCGGCGGCGACTTGTCTTTTGGTCTTGGTTGCGGCTTCCTCACCTCTTGCACTAACCTTGGTTTTCCAATTTGTGTGACCGCCTTTGGTGGTATGTCGGCGCTGGTTCTGTTTGCTTGAGGGTGGCGGTGGTGGCTATTGGCTTGGAGATAGGGTTTTTTGGTTGGGCTTTCGGGTTTTATTTGGGCTGTATTTTTTATTTGGGTTGCCCTTTGGGCTAGACCATGGGTGCTTGTGCTTATTGTTGTATCTGCTTTGGCTCCTATTGGAGTCTAGGCCTTTAGGTGTATGGGCTTCGGCCCTTTGGGTGTTTCCTGGGTTGGCTTCTTGCTAACCTTAGGATTGGGTCTCGGATGGGCTTGATCTGTTCTTTGATTTGCTTAGGATTCGATGCCATCATTCCTTGCCCCTTTGGTCTTTGTTATATTTCAAAGATTAATAAAAAAATTTGCCTTTCAAAAAAAAAAGAGGAAAGTAGGGACTTCTACATGCTACAGAGTAGCCCAATGCTGCATAGGGACCATAATTAACTTTAATGTTAAAGGAATGGGAGCACCACAATTCACCCAGAGCAATCTAGAATCCAGCTTCAACAGTTGGAATCCTTTCAATATATTATCTTTGGAACTCATGGATTTGGCAAATTCCTGCCCAGAATTCAGAAATAGAATTCACAATATATTTAAAGGCTTGAAAAAAAAATGAGACAGTGAAGAATACAAAGGCCCAAAAATGGGTCCAATAACACAGTGTAGCCCTAAAAATGGGTATGGAGAAGAACCCATCGCTTTCAATAACTACTTTTGAAAACAAAAACCCTCCCCTCTCGCAACCAATTTTGAATTGAAATAGCTTTCCAGGAACTCAGTAGCTTTTTTTGGTCTTTCTAGAATTTTTTTTGCTATCGAAAGTAGGTTAAAAAACTTTTGGCCAAATATGTTTTCTCCCAAGGACAGGATGACAGAAACATATACAGAAAACAAAAACGATTCCAAAGAGGTACGTTATTTTAGGGTCTTGCCTATAAGTTTGAGGTACCCTAGCCCTTTCTAGAGCTCAATGAAAACACCTCTAATCATCTTCTCAGCATGAAGAAGCTTTTGTCTTATTGATATGTAACCTATTTCTCCTATCAGACCATCAGGCTGGCCCATGTTTCCATGAAGACTGACTGACTAAATCATACCAAGTCAAACAAGTGATTATGGGTTTGCTGAGAATGTTATTGTTGGGTTAGTCACTGGAATGTTGTTGGGTTAGTCACTGGAATGTTGATCCTCAAGTTTTTACCTTGGCAATGGAAAACCCACCTAATAACCCCCTCATTACTTTCTCTTCTTTCTCATTGATTGTCCCAATACCTCTCCTAATTTCCCTGAATCTAATAATTGCACATCGTTTTGTTTGAACTCTTCGGTTGCGTTGCCCTGCCCTTGTTCCTCTGTTTTTCCTGTCAGCAATTCTTCATCTGCAGTAAAAGAAAATTAAATAAACACATGACAAAAAGATATTGACTAGTATATCAAGAAAGGGAAAGAAACTCATGCTCCGTAAAACGAAAGAAATGATAAATTCAGAAGTTTAACTTCTCAAGTGATAACTGTATTTAAAAATGCAAAAAAAATAAATAAATAAATAATAATAATAATAATATATATATATATATTTTTTTATAAGTGAAAAAAATAAAAATAATAGTAAATTATTATTATTAATAATTACTTTGGATATATACGCATTTCCCCTTTAAATCTCTACAATGTTCAAGTGAGGTAAATGGGGGTTTTAGTTTCTTTCTCTCGTGGGCATATTCAGCCAAATTAACGGTAGCTTCATCCCGAAATGAAATTGTGCATACACATACCATGGAGGCGATCAACAAGTAGAAAGGTTTCATGAAACTGACTATTTATCCACCGACGGGCCCTCGAGCCAAGGGTTTGGCGGAAACTAGAGCAGAACAGTGTTGCACTGAAAAAATAATTAAAAAGTATCGCACAATGCCCAACGCCACCACTTTTACCCATGACCTTCTGGAAGAGATCCAAATTCCAAAACATTCAAATAACTCTAGTGACTGAAGAGATGGGAGGCGGGTGTGTGCATATGTGTTTTGGCAAAGCCTTAAGTTTCTCACAACCCCACATCATTGTGAGAAGTTCTCTCAATAGTTTTTTCCCCTGCAGCTATAGAGAACAAATGTACGCTATATTATTTGGGATATAGACATCCAATGGTACTGATTCTGAAAAAGGGTGTAATTTCTCCCAAATATGCCGATTGGGAGGGGGGGAAAAAGAAGAGAAAATGTTACTATATAGTAGACAGCATGGGAGATGCTTCAAAGTTCAAATTCTAGATAAGATATGTAACATCATGAAGTTAATATGGCACAGTGGACTATAAATTATACAGTAGTTGCTAGTTGTTTTAATAAACCTTGTAAATAAATACAAATGTAAACTTAGTAAAACACAAAGTCTAAGTCTAATGTGTCTGCGAAATTCCAAACCCTCTTCGGTTTGAGAATTGAACAAAGTGCATAGTGTAGGGGCCATGCTAATCTTATTGGAGGGTGATGCCTCCATATCAATGGAGTTTTGATTTGCCTCATGCTTGTTGTTGGGAGCTCTCTAGTGTTTGGGGGTTTTTGGATTCTCTGATTGTTTTAGTTGCTTCTAGATATGCTCGCTCTTGTTTGGCTTAGGGGAAGAAGCTCTTAGTTTGTTTCTTTGTCTTGTTGTTTTTTGGGGTGTCTCAGAAGTTCTCTTTTGATTTTTGGTTCAAGTTTTGGTTGGTATCTAACCACCCTCCTTGGTTTTTGTTTTTCCCATTTGGGCCCTTGGCTTTTTAGTCTCGGGTCCCTTTAATCTTTGTAATTCATTTTCAGAGATTAATAAATTCTTTGCTTAGCAAAAAAAAAAAAAAAAAAACAAAGTGCATAGTGCTTTTGGAACATCTTCATTTGCGAGAACTACTTGTCTAATGAAACTTTTTAGCATGACAAAAACTACAAGGTGCTACTGCTCGCCGATCATGTAATAGTGAGAGGTGAGGTTAGAATGATGGTTGGCCTATTGATAACATAGCCAATAGAAATTAAAAGAGCAACTTGAAAAAGGCTGTTCTATTGCACCATCGGGAATAGCCGAATAGGCATCCAGCATTGCAGTTAACAACAATGTTAGAGCCATTGCGTTTCCTTTTCCTATTGAGCAAGATATTTTGTAATTTGTGTTGTCTTTTGTTCAAGGGTAAATCTAGCATATTGATTCCTTTCATAGGCTCGCCGTTGGAAATTAATATCCGTAAAAATGGGGTTCATTAAGACTTGATGCACACATCAATTTTGAGGACAACCTTGTTATTTTGAAGAAAATAAGCAGAAGAGAAGGTCTGCATTGGTTAATCATTACAAAGTTACATTAAGTTTATTGATCTGTGATCCATTGAGTGAGTTGAGTTGAATTGAGGTTGAGCTTGAGTAAATTGAAGGATGCAAGCCTTCTCCTCCTCCTCCTTCCGATAATTGTGTGTCCGACATGAGTTGTTGAAAAGAGACTCATGTGCAAGCCGGATAAGTGGTGGAATGTTTTTTTTGTGATGCTCTCATCCTGCATGTGTTTAGGAGGACTACTTGTCGTAAGAGAGAGATTTCCAGAAGGACTTGGAAATCAAAGACATGAGTGTCTTGAAAAGTGATAAGACCAAAAGGGCTAGACAATCTAAAGCTGAGAGGGCTGATCGTCGAGAAATTGAAGGAAGGAAAACACAGTGTGTTTTGGCAGCCGTTAAAAGTTTATGATTGGTTGTTTGTGTATTTTTTAGGGTGGCTATGGACCATCAACATAAAATTGAAGTGGTGATTTCGTTCAAGGTGGTTCTTGGCGAGATCCTTGAAAAAATGAAGTATCCACCGGCTATTTACTCAACTGGGAAGTTTGGACCCGGTCATACTCCTACGTTCATACCTAATGTTGAAATTAGATTAGTGATGGTCTTGAGACTAAGAAGTTCTACAGAAGAAAGGAGCTGACAAAGAAAGATGCTGAACAAGCTGTAGCATTTACGGTGATAAGGTATCTTAAGAAGCATATCAAATTGTGGTTCATGATGTCAATTTCCAGCTCTAAGTTATGGAGAGGAGAGGTACCACGAGTTGAGTTATGCACACCAGAAACTCCTGGTGGAAATTAAAGATTTGAAGAAGTATTTGAAGGATGGTCTCAATTCAAGTGATTGATCGAGTGGCCAGAACATGGTTTAGGTAGCCGATCAAAAAAAAAAAAAACATGGTTTAGGAAAACAACTTTAAGGGGGAGTGTTGAGAAAGATGAAGTTGTTTTATTTTATTGGACTTTTCATATTTCTTAGTAGGAGTTTAGAAGTGAAAAGTCATGGTAATAATTTGAGTAATGAAATTAGGAGTTTTAGAAATGAAAAGGTCTCTACTTATTGTATACTTGGGGGTTATGACAATAATGTTAGTTAATTAGAGGTATTTAGGGCTTCTTTGGCAAAAAAGCGCAGAGTTGGTTTTAGGGTTTTTCGTTTTTGTTTTTCGCATTTGTTAGTTTTGCGTCAATTTTTCGTGGTTTATATCTAAGGAGTATAAAATTATGGTCAAAAGTAATTTTTTTTGGATAAAGCCGAAAAAAAACCCAAAATAAACCAGTTTATTGGTTTACTTTTGGTTTTATTAAAAAAATTTAGTTTCGATCATAATTTTATACTCTTTGTATTCGTCTCGTCGAGATGAATCCATAAACCACGAAAACTTGACTCAAAATTACAAAATATAAAAAGAAAATTGAATAAAGACAAACCAAAAAACTGTTTTTTGCTCTTTTGGCAAAGGAGCCCTTAGTTCCTATCCTATCTGTCCATTAAAACATCGTATCACGCTCAATTAGACAATTACTCAATCAAAAGATTCAAAACCCAGAAAGATCATGAGCTTCTCCTCTTCTTACCGTTTGACAATTCCACATCCCCCTCATCCTCTTGGTCCCCAGGATTTCTCACCCCTCCACACACTCAATTCCTGCAAATCCACTCGAGAACTGAAACACATCCACTCCTACATCATCAAAACAAGCCCAATTCTTCAAACCCACCTAGTCTGCACAAAAATTCTCTCTTTATGCGCCAAATTTCCGGATATAGACCCGAGCTATGTGAATTCAGTTTTCGCCCAAATTTCCAATCCAGGTAACTAAGGCTTGTCTCTCAATCAATGGAGTTAAACTGCTTGAATCATTAATGCCCATTTGGGCCATTTTCATCTGTGAACAGTTACATAATCAATTAAGTTCACTATATTCATATGTCTACCATAGAATCAACGCGTCTTTGCTGAAGTAACCAAATAAATTCTCTCAACTTATCTTCAAATTTTTAATTGTGCAACTCCTATTCATTCACAAATATATTAATTTCCAGGTGTTAGTGAGTACAATGCGATTATTCGGTGCTTTTCGGGTTGCAAGAACAACAACTCGTTGATTGCATTATTGTTTTATAGTGAATTGCGAGCGAAGGGTTTAATTCCTGATAAGTACACGTACCCTTTTCTTCTCAAGGCTTGCACGGAATCCCGTGCATTGAGGGAAGGCCAGGAGGTTCATGCCATTGTAGTTAAGAATGGGTTTGTGTTGGATTTGTATGTAGTTAACACATTGATTAGATTATATGCTGTTTGTGGGGCTATTGAGTCAGCCCAAAAGATGTTAGACGAAAGTCCTCATAGGGATTTGGTTTCGTGGACTACATTGATTCAGGGTTATGTTAAGATGGGGTTTTGGAAGGAAGGCATACAGATGTTTTTCGATATGTGTGATGCGAATTTTCTGGTTGATGAAATGACAATGGTGATTGTCCTTTCTGCGTGTGCTAAGCTGGGAGATTTGACTTTGGGTAGGAGGATACACGGGTATATTCTTGACCATAAGGTGAATTTTGATGTCTTTGTTGGGAATGCATTAATCGATATGTACTTAAAATGTGGTGATGCTGATTTGGCTCGCAAATTTTTTGATGACATGCCGGTGAAGAATGTGGTTTCTTGGAATTCCATGATATCAGGATTGGCGCAGCAAGGGGAATTCAAAGAGGTCTTAAAAATGTTTAGGAAGATGCAGAGACGAGGTGTCAAGCCTGATGATTTCACTATAGTTGGCGTGCTCAATTCATGTGCTAATCTAGGCATGCTTGATCTGGGGAAATGGGTTCATGCCTATGTGGATAGAAACCGCATCAAAGCAGATGGGTTTATAGGGAATGCATTGGTAGATATGTACGCAAAGTGTGGAAGCATGGATGAAGGAATGAAAGTATTCAATGGCATGAAATGCAGAGACGTCTATACATACACAGCTGTAATTGTAGGGCTAGCAATGCACGGACAAGGAGAGAGAGCATTGGATATTTTCTCTCAGATTCCTAAGATGGGCATAGAACCGAATGGCGTGACATATTTAGGTGTGCTTATGGCATGCAGCCATGCAGGACTTGTGGAGGAAGGGCGTAAGCATTTTTCAGAGATGTCACGAGTATATGATCTCGAACCCCAAATGGAGCACTATGGCTGCATGGTTGACCTATTGGGTCGTGCGGGGTTGGTAAATGAAGCAGAAGAGTTTATTAGGAATATGCCGATCGAACCTGATGCTTTTGTTTGGGGAGCGTTACTGGGAGCTTGTAGGATCCATGGGAATGTTGAGCTAGGCGAGAATGTTATGGAAAAACTAGTGAAGCTGGAGCCTGAAGGAGACGGGATATATGTACTCATGTCTAACATATATTTCTCTGCAAATAAGCGGAGAAACGCTTTGAAGATGAGAAAGGCAATGAAAGAAAGGAAAATAAGAAAGATTCCTGGGTGTAGTTCTGTTGAACTGGATGGTGTGGTTCATGAGTTTCGAAAGGGTGACAAGTCACACCGCAAAACTAAGGAGATATATAGTATACTGGACAAAATGACGAGTCATTTACGGAATAGTGGCCAGTGGGCACATACTGATGAATTCTATTGAAGGAACTGAGTAGAGGAGCCAAACTGATAACTTAGCAAAGAAAAAAGGGCCAGAGGCATTTCCATGTGTAAAAAAGGGCCAGAGGCATTTCCATGTGTATATTCTCACAGAGAGAGAGAGAGAGAGAGAGAGAGAGAGAGGGAGAGAGAGAGAGAGAGAGAGAGAGAGAGAGAGAGTTCATCTCTCGTTCCTTTAATCTGGTAGCTGAGCCAGCATTAAAGACTAAGCAGATTCATCATGGCTAAGAGGATTCAGGTAAGTGTACATACTTGCAGTTCTTGTAATTCATTAACTACTTGCACATTTATCAGTGTCAAATATATCGAAGTCTTAAAAGCCCCAATTTGTTTTAAGACATTTATCATGTAACTTCCGTGCAGGAGCTGCTTCAAACTCCTATACGATGTTGTTTTGATTGCTCGTGTTGCTATGTAGTACTCCGGTCATTTTTGCTGGACATTCCCTTTTCCGGAAGCAAACTAGAATTTTATGGAACATGTAAAACTGCGACAGGTGCATGTACAACAATTACTTGCTATGGAAGCAGCCAGTCAGTGACAGGTAAGCATGGAACATTTAGATCATAAAAATTCCATTCCCTCGGCATCATTGTGCAAAAAAATTGCACATCATTTATCAAAGAAACAAGAAATTGCTTTTATAATTCATTGCTGATGGAAGATTTCTTAACGCGATTAAATGTTGAAATTTGAACATAGCCTGTGTAGACTTGGTGCTGTGGTTATTGTTCAGGTTAAACTTTCCTAGTAATCTAGTGATGACTTGCATGCCTCCATGAAGGACTACTGGAAGCTTATTGATGCTTTCATATTTGAGCATATAAGAGACTTAAGACACCAAAATTCTTAAGTTCGTTGTTTGCTTAAACTGAACATTAGATTGCTTGTGCTGACATCACAGTATGAGAAAATTACTAAAACAGAATCACTTCCTTTTATGTAAAAACATTCTCACCTACTTAACAATGGCCATGTTTATCTTGCTATATAATCCTCATTTCTTCTTTTCGTAGTGCCTTGCATGTGTAGCTTTGCTCTTAGAGATACCCCGTGGAATGAAGAAGAATATAAAAGAGAGGAGGGAAGTGTTACACGGTCTTGGGTAGAACTCAACCCAAAAGCTAGCTCTTGAAGTGAGGGTGCCCTCATGCTTATATATTTCCTATTACTTTGGTTCTAGGTGATGTGGGATTTTGCTTCACACCCTCCCTCACGCGCAGTGTGCTCACTCGGCAGCACCTGCTGCGTGCAAGCAAGAGACACGCATCCTACCCTTCTTTGGTACCCAGCTCTAATATCATGTTACACGGTCTTGGGTAGAACTCAACCCCAAAAGCTTGCTCTTGAAGTGAGGGTGCCCTCACACTTATATATTTCATATTACTTTGGTACCCAGGCGATGTGAGACTTCGCTTCATAGGATGCACACAACTACCATGTCTCCTAGAGTGAGTTTTTTTTTTTTGATCGGCAAGAAAAAGTAATATTGTGTTGGCATTAAAGGAAAATTACAAGATAGAAAAGAAAGTATGAATCTGCAAGCTGTTTTCGGGTCGGGTCGGGTTGTCGTACGGGTTGGATTGGTGAACAGCCCTAAACTTAGGTGCCAATTGCTTGCTCCGTAAAATTACAAGATAGAAAATAAATCATGAATAGACATCTATACGGGAGATGCTAATAGCTTATCCAGAATAAGATGCTCATAAAACTTTTTTAATTTTTGGGGGGTATTTTTAACTTACCTCCGAGGAAGGGGCCCCATCTATCCAATGCTCGTATTTATGCAAAAACTCCTAGGACTTTGGAAAGAGGATTTTAAACATTTATAAAGAAACTGCAAAGATGGAAAAATCTATTGACACCAAGTAATTCACAACCCAAAGAAGAGACAAAACTTATCAAGAGATCACTTAGATTAGCAAGCAAGTGTTACGATGACAAGGAATGCAAAGACATTTTCACTTGGCGAGGCTAGAAGTTAAAACCACAAAATAAAAACCTGAAAACCAGAAACTTTATATCTTCTTTGTCCTTCTAGCAAATTTGTTACTAATACTACCTAGCATATCAGTCATTCAAAGACGGGAAAAGGTACCCACTTCATCGGAACCTTTCTTCTCCGGTAAAGTTGGAATTGCTGGGTATTGTTTGTCCGCAATCTCTATTATTTTGTCTGCTATAGCACTAACACAGACAGAAGAACCTTCACATATCTGCAATATAATCAACACCAACACAGATATATGCCATCAAAATTCTACGAAAATACGAAATAGAAATACAATGTGAATGTGAAATGTGGTCCAACAAATTGGGGAGTGAGAGTCTAAGAGACGACAGGTGATATGCAAGTGACTAGGGTATAAGCAAGACTTATTTACAATCGCAAAATATTAGTCTTGACTATATGAATACTTTTGTATCAAGTAAAAATACTAATGCTGGGTAAAATTCCATATAAGTTGTTACACAAATAAAAATCATTGAAAGATAAGCTACGATTTTGTGAAAAATAATTAAGGGAAGCATGTTTTGAATGAATGTTTGACACTTATTTTAAGAGCTTCTGAGATGATTACAACTTTATTGTAAAATAAGTATTTTTGTTTTTGTTCTCAAAACAAGTCTCCTGACTCTCCTCTAATGATTTCTTGTTTACTATGGCTATCAAAACCCACCAAATATGAAGTGCATAATTAAGACATAAAATAACTTAAAAGTGAGAATGAATTTCAATCCAAAAGTAGTATAAAAAAAAAGAAGATTATCCACCTTACAAGTGAAGAGAAAACTGTAGTTATCACCGACAAGCCCATACCCAACGTGTTGAATATCCAGCTGAAGCTCATCGAGGGCCTTCGAAATATGCAATAAACAGTTGATTTTCTTTTTCTGAGGGGCAATTTTGATGGTTACTTCATCATCAATGATCCAGACATCGATTTCTGTGTCTTTGAATTTCCTCTGAATCCATGAGATCCTCAATCCATTGTAGGAGGACTGGTCTGGATCAGGACCATCATTTTCTGTCTTGTGCCTTTCGATCCTCTCTCTGCTGCATCTCTTCCTCTCCACCAGCATCTTTAGCTCATTGATTGTTCTAAGAAGCTCTTTGATGTACTCAATGGAATATCCCACCACTGATGCTCTGTCATGCTTTGGTGTACTCATCCAAACAAAAATTGTTCAAAATGTCAAACATAGATGGCCTATTATACTTCCAATTTCTTAGCATGAAATCTAAGAAATACTTCTAATATTCCACTAGATAGCCACTTTTATTTTCTTTTTTTAAGTTTGGAGGGGCCGACATAGAATACTATGAATATTTAATGTGTATTTTATGTTAAATTTACAGCAAGGTTCGGGGTGGTCTGGGCCCTTCACCCATAAACTTTCCTCCGTCCCTAGTCAAGGTACTAGTATAATCACTACAGTGACGATTCTTGTGGTGCAAATGCCATTGCTTTTATTTTCTTCAATAAAGGCTATAATTCTCAGACAGCATTTTAGGTATTGTGATTAAGAGAGAGTGTTTTGCCAAAAGTGAGAAATACCTTTGTTCCACTCTTGTCCCTAAGATTTGCCAGCCCATAATTTGGCAAGATTTTCTCACACAATTTGCGGTTGTTTTTTTCCTTAAATTCTTCTTTTCAAAAGGTCTTGCCGAAATCCAAATTCTAACTTGTTTGTTTTGATAATCAAAATTAAGCCCACCTAGGCTACAAAACAAGCGTCTCAATAACTAATACCGAAACAAAGCTATCGTAAACTATGTAACATGGATCGTTCATTTTTGCTGAAGTATCCGTGTCTTGTGTCCGACACGCGTATCCAATTTAGACACTCGGATCCTCTAATTGTATGATGTTTATAGAAAAAGAATACCAAATTAGCTAGAAAAACGATATTTCTAGACTTTCACATGGACATGAAAAAGAAAAAAAAAAAAAGAAATTTTTCATAACTCTTCTTGTTTAAGTACATTACTACGTATAATTTTTATAATATATAACCTGCTCTAGTCATGCAATATATACTAATAACAGGTGTTCAAGATGTGTCCCCATATCTGTACCCCATGGTGGGATACATCCCAGTATCCTAAGATTTAAGTCTAGGAAGGTCAAACGCTTGGACATGCACCCGCACCCGGTACTCGTAGCCGAGTCCACGTAACATAGATCGAACTAAAACATTAGCAATCCTGCTAGCAGATTTCCCAAAAAGAGACTTCCAGAAACATTCACGATCCAGGTCTTGGGTACCCATGTGGATCTAAAGAGAATATATAATGTTTGAGATTGGAAGGTGCCATCCCCGTCACCGTCGCTGAAAGGATCCATGCCGAAAACCCAAACTTCCCAAATCAAGAGAGCAAGTGGCCATAGCTCGATAATTTTGAGGAGTAGATTAAGCGTAAAACGGACATCCAATTCAATAACAATCAACGAGGATAAAACACTAGACTTCATATCTGAGAATAAGAAGAAAAAAAAGAGGAAATAAAAACCAGAAAATCTCACAACCACCACAGTCCATCCCATCGGCGCGAGCTCCATCTCCAACAGACCATCGGCATCTATGGGTACGAGCACGAAACCCTGGCAACTCTGGGCTGTGAACCAAGAACCATGACCACTCAACAGTGAACTGTCGTTGACAAAGCACTAGCGGCCTCGTGGTGGATACAGTGGAGGAGGACAGACAAAGGAATACCGACGGAGAAGGGGCAGATGGCTGTTGGCGGCTGGTGGCTGTGGGAGAGGAGGAGGTTGGAAAGTGATGGCGGGAGAGGGTAAGCTCTCAAATCTAAGGATCGAGAGAGAGAAAGACCCACCCGGGGTGAAAATCCTCCCCTCCCCCTGGTACATATGGGTTGATAATGAGATCCAGAAGGTGATCAAGCGGCTAGGGTTTGGCTGGAGAGGAGGCGTTCCAAACAAAAAATACAAAGAACCTTGGATAACAAATCAATATGTTATTTGTATTCATTTTGGATAAGACCCTCGGTACACACTAATTTGATCCTCGGAACACCCATTGATTTTTCTGTCATTTGAATTGTATGTTGCGATCATTTTCAATTGGAGAAAGAGTTAACTCCACACACACACACACAGTTATATATCTGTAATGAGATGTGAATAGGAGTATTATTACCTTGATGGGGTTAGGAACCAAATTTCTCAGAACTTCATACTTATCATTTAACACCTCTCTCCTCTGCAGCTCAGTTCTGAACTGATGATTGGGTATTGGAGGCTCCAATATATTTAAGGCCCTAAACAGAGGAGGCATTGGAGGTGGAAGGTTCAAATGAAATCGAGGGTCAAAATTGACATAATTTGAATTCAATGCACTGCGAGTGTTCGATGAAAGGTCACCAAGAAAGCCAAATGTGGGTAGAAAGCTCGCAGAGTTTTGAGGGATTTTGCTGCTTCTTGTGGGGGATTTTGTTGGAAAGTTTTTCTTCTGTGGAGGTAGTAAAGCCGGTAGATGTGAAATTGGGTAAAACCCAGTTTCAATGTTGCATGACATTCTCGAGATACATTTTTAATCATAAAGGGTAGCCCCTCAATTCATATGATCTAACAGAATTGTTGAGAGAGAGAGAGAGATTCTCGAGATACATTTTTAATCATAAAGGGTAGCCCCTCAATTCATATGATCTAACAGAATTGTTGAGAGAGAGAGAGATTATTCTTGTTACAGTTTTGCCTGAGCAGGGTGGTTAGTTAGGGGGGAGAGAGAGAGAGAGAGGCCCCGAGCTGGCAAATCTGAGATTCCAAGCAACGGTTCCCACTCATAATCTGCAGCAAATAGGAGTGCAAACGAGCCGAGACGAGCTAAACTTTGTAGTATCTGAGCTCAGCTTGTTCAGTAAACAAGCCGGAAACTTGAGCTGGAGCTCGGCTGTTTGTAAACCAGTCGAGCGTCTTTAAACTAGCCGAGCCAAGTTTTAGCAAGTTTGTTTACTAAACGAGCCTAAAACTCGAGCTTGACTTGATTACAAGCCGAGCCACAAACAGTTCGGTTCGTTCGCAGCCCTATAGAAAACAAACCAGCAGAATGTTTTGCAACGACCCCCTTTGTGAAAATGAGCATTTTGATGTATGATCCTCTCTTATGATTCTCACGTGACATAGTAATATTTCATTTTACAATCTGATTTGTTTATATCGTAGGTTTTGATGTGTTTATCCAGTTATCAGATCAAATTAATAGGACATCGATTTCTACCCAAATAAAGCATAATTTTCACAAAAGTAATGGATGGTCTGTTTTCACTAATTATTTCTCTTATTACCGGTTGGATCAAGCCCTCATAAATATACAATAAGTTTAAATTTTTTTTAGGGACGATAAACACATCAGAAAAGTTTGGACTTCCATTATTGTTGTAGACTAATGTGAATATATTAACTCAGGGGCTGTCGCAGTGATTAATCGATTTACATCGGCGGACCTTACCACTCAAGGTTATTTGGTCGATTCTCCTTGGTAGCAATTTTGTCCTTGGAGCCACCTCACTTCATTCAAACGTGTGAAAAGAGCTTGTGGGAGGAGCTGAAGAGATTAGTCTGGTTCAACAGGAAGACATTACCAAAAAAAAAAATGTGAATATCAATTCACAATAAGTGAAGAAAATCAGATAATATTACTCTCTCTACCCATTTTTAAGTGTTGCTTCGTATATTTGTGTTACTTCGTGTATCCAATTTATTAAAGAAATATTATCATTCCACTTTTCACATCAATTTTTACCTCCATTTTATACTTTTCACATCAACTTTTTCCTCCACTTTTACCCATTACCCGCTAACTTTTAAAAGAGCAAAATGATAATTGTACAAACTTTTACCCATGAACTTTTCTACCATGTTCGGACAAGGTTCTTAAGAACTGGTTCTCACTTTTTCCGTATTGGGCTCCAATGGCAGAATTAGCTTTTCTCTATCATCTCAATTTGTAGAAACTTTACTCTAGTGCATACTTTGTGTGAGATGGGTTCCTGGGGTCCACTTCAAAGACCCATACAAATGATCCAAGCCGTCCATTTATTCTAAAGATGGCAGGTGACACAATGTGATACACGCCCTCAAATTTTGAACATAAATAAATACTCCGTAACATTTTCTTTCAAGATAAGTCAACATATTCTTTAGTCAAAGTCCAAATCTCCTCACAAATCAAAATCATACAGAAATTCTAGTTAAATGGATACCCGTACCCGAAATGCATAGTGAATAAATACTTTAAGTTATTACACTTCCAAATTGTCAAAAGACCAAAATAGTAAAGTTACAAAATCAACTCCTATGAGATAGTTCGTGAGATGTTGGAGTAGCTTCCTCAATGAAAACTTTCAAGAAGTGATGCACACACACGCACACTTATGCATCCATGTCATGCTCCTCGTTGCGTACCTGAAAATGATAGGGTGAGCTCACTAACCCAGTAAGAAAATCTTTATCTACTATCACTAAGTGCAAGTGAATGATATGTGCCCAATCAAACAATAGGAT
Organism: Vaccinium myrtillus; assembly: GCA_016920895.1. Classification (NCBI taxonomy): domain Eukaryota; kingdom Viridiplantae; phylum Streptophyta; class Magnoliopsida; order Ericales; family Ericaceae; genus Vaccinium; species Vaccinium myrtillus. The sequence continues at coordinate 76,929 of JADGMU010000510.1, read as the reverse complement.
ACGGTACTAATAAATGTGAGAGAGAGAGAGAGAGAGACCAATTATAATCAATTAGGAGTCAATCAATGTCAAAGTGTCCACGTATTCGTAAAAACATCATCAAAACATCATCTTATTAATGAAATACCTCTTTAAGAAATCTAATGTGTCCACATCCACACACACACACGAATACTTATCCGTTATTCTTATTTAGTTTCATTTTCTTTTTTCTTTCACAATATCCATGCCATCAAGGGAAAATATAATCCCTAAACCGAGTTTTACGGGCTTCGTGTAACCCTGTGGACGCCCCCCACGAAAATCTCAAAAGTTTAAGAAAACGGTTTTGATTTTTGGAGTCGCCACCCGGGTTTAAGGATCGTACCCGAGAAACCAGTTTGAAAATGACTCTTTTGTCCTTGATTTGAAAAAGGTTTCACTAGTCCATCGTTACCATGATTTCTCGGGTTCGGGAGCTAAGTTATGAAAGGGGAAGGTCTTTAAGGCACCCCTCTCGCTCGACACAATGTCCGGTCTCTACTAAATGTTTAAGAGATTATGAAAACATTGACTAATTAGACTTTATTCAAGAAAAAAAAGGGGAGCACATAAACGTGATCATAATATCATAATGGAAGCCGTGGATACATGTGGTATGTGTTATGGATGAATGATGATGATGAGTAATTCTATAAACAACACACAAACATGACAAAATAGTACTTATGGACCCATGAATGACCCCCATAACCCCCAACACAAAGAATATATCACACCCTGGACACTTTCTGTGCGCCCACAGTAGAGGAGTCTGGGCGCCCATACTCAGTCTAGGCACCCACACTAGGGGAGTCCGGAGTTTGGGCACCCACACTAGGGGAGTCTGGGTGCCCAAAACGGCTGGTGTGGGTGCCCAAAAATTAGTTCAGGCTCATGTCTAAACCATCTTTTGTCCTTTGTTTCTTCTTCCAAACATGCACGAAATGATGTTTTATGCCTTATTAACTCTGATTAACTCCCAAAATCCTATTTAAGAGATGATTTAAACTTGAAAATCATGGTTTTGACATGTTTTATGAATGAAATGAGATGGGACTAAACTGATTTTATGCATGAACCCTACTCTCTTATGCATATGAATACTAGCAGAAGGGATTTGAGCTTGAATGGAGGATGAATGAGACTTTTCTATGTGAGCCCAAAATAGATCCTTTAAAGGAGCCTAGAATGAGTATGGGTGACCTTAGAAACCTTCTTTCACCTACTGAAATGCTTCAAATCATACATAGAATCAATAAAAGACCTTATGCAATGAATGTATGACTTATAAACCACCTTTAAACTGATGATTTATGCTCCATATGCACTTTATAACTTACTTTAAATGGGCTTTTGAACCATGAACTATGATTTTCAACCTCAAACATGATGTAAATGACTCAAATAACAATGAGAACTACTTATAAGCAGAAAAATGCAAAGGAAATAAGAGAATATGGGCGCCCATACTAGGAGAGTATGGGCGCCCATACTCAGTATAGATGCAAGGGTTTACCCCCTTTTGTTGCACTCCTGACCTTCCCAAGCCTTCAACCAGTATTAAAGACTAGCCAAGGCTGGGTGGTGTCCCTCAGAGGGCCTTTTGATCATTGTTTGGTAGATAAACTACCTTTGGAGCTTGACTTATGCTTGGATGGCTATTGGAAGATGAGGTAGGGGGATTGAGGGACTGTGATGTGGTTTTCTGAGGTTACAATGGACTGAAATGAACTGACTTTGATGATTGGTTGAGGTTTTATCAAGGGATTGGGGTGTATTGGGGTTTGATGGTAGAAACAAGTGGGTTTGTAGGCTTAGGAAGGATGATGAAGAGTGGCTCTAGTTTGGGGTGAGGTTTCCGGGCACAATTTGACAGAGTAACAGCTTAGGAGTGTGATGGATTGATTCCCCTTTGAAAATGGGGGTGAGGGGGGTATTTATAGAAGGTTAAGGGGTGGTTTAGTCCCCTTAGGGATTGTTTTAGGGGTTCAAATAGACCACCCAAACACCCCTCTACCTCTCTCAAAGATCCTCTGCAAATATCAACTGAAAAGATCTCACCCATGATCTTCCCGCTCAAGTTTTATTTTTGAATCACACAATCTGGAGTGAGGTGTGGGCGCCCGGAGTTGGAGAGTGTGGGCGCCTAGACTGAGTGTGGGCGCCCAGAGTATAAAGTATGGGCATCCATAGTGAGTCTGGGCGCCCATAGTGAGACTGCACAAGTGTTTGAACCCAAGATGATTTGTACATCAAAATCCATGACCATTTTTACCCTCAAAAAGTCGGGAAAACAAGTCATTTCAGTAAAACACGCGCATCTCCCTCATTTGAATGTACTAGAAGGTGGTATAAGGTTTGGTTTATTTTGACGAGGTTTTGGAGGAATTTTCAAGCACTTAATCAAGCTAAACATGTCTTTATCGGGCCATTTTGATTATCGGGAATGCCAAGAATTTTCATGGGTTCAAATTGGGGTGTCTACAACCCCGCCAAGTTTCGTGGGTCGAGTGATCACATCTCACTATCAATTCCATTTATTTTCAATTTCTCAAACATTCAAGTGTCCTCATTTTAGTTCACGAAAACATGCTCGTTAACTCACACCAATCCACAATACATGTCCAACAAGTGTTTATTACACCATAACGATTATATTAAGTCATTCCCTCACATTGTTCTCAAATCCCCTTGGTGATAAACGAGAATAATGTTCCGTAATTTCAATCAAGGGTCAAGTCGATTTTCAAGTGGTTTTCACCTCAAACTCAACAATAATATTCAAAATCAAATTTTCATGGAACAAATGAACAAATATACATGAGAAAGGATAGATTTACACATATCGAAGGAACCCACCAACTAATTTGGAAGATCTACTTAGTGATTCAAATCCAAACCAAGAGAAATGATGGATTTTCTCACACAACCAAAGATGGCATGATCAAGATTGAAATTAGTGCAACAAACCAAACATTTATACTTAGAAATAGGAGAAAAGATCCCTACCAAAGAAGGTTTTGAGCAAAACCCTAGCAAAATCAAGACCATCCCTCTAAACACCAAGAATCGCCTTCTTTCAAGTTTGAAATCAAGATTCATAGTCTAAATCAAGTAAACAACATGCTATAAGCGTGATATTTCACTCACAAACAAGGAGGGAGGGAGAGAGAGAGAGAGAGAGAGAGAGAGAGAGAGAGAGAGAGAGAGAGAGAGAGAAATGTGGTGGAGAGAGAACAAGACCTAAACCAAGTGTTCTTACCTCCTTGAATGCAAAACCCGAAATCCAATAAAGATTCACAAGCCCAATGTATAGATCTTGAAGTTTTGAGGTGGAATGAGATTAAAGGTAAGGGTGAAGAGAGGAGGTGGAAGGGTGAGTTTTAGGGTTAGAAATCGTGTTTGGAATAAAAGGAACCCAAGGATCCATTTTCATATTGTGTTGAGTGCGTACAAAATTTCTGCAAAAAATGGCTTTTGCTACCGGTAGCAATATGGATATTGCTACTGATATCAAATGCTCTTATAGACTCTCTGCTCGATAGATACCGGTAGCAATAGGAGTATTGGTACTGGTTGAAACTAGGAAAATTTTCAAATTCTTTTCTACTCCATTTGATTGAAGCACCGATCATTTGTAGCATTATCTCAACACCCCAAAACCACATCACATCATCAAGATACACATCTCAACCATCCACCAAACCTCGGTACACCAAGACATACATCCACAAGTACACATAGGTATCCGTGAACTCATATTTTAAACTTTAATCAAGATTCATTCTCATTAATCAAATAACAAAGAAAATGAATTTAAATACACGGGTCCTTACAATACACGGTTGCGGTACACGAGCATGGTGCACGGTTGTGCTACACAAGGTATGGGATCCAATGCTTTGTTCAAAGTTCTGTTTCTCTCTCTATATATGGAATTATGGGACCACGCTATATCCTTGGGAATTTCTTCAATCAACTAATGAAAAATATATTCTTACTTGCAATTTTATTTTCATTCGGACAATTTGAAATTTGCAAGGTAATTTGAACACAACCAAATTCGAATGTAATGAGATGATTCAAAACACCTTATTTTTTCTATCAAGCGCAAGTTAAAGAACTTAGAGCATCAGCGGCCCTTACCTCTTTTCCTACCCAAAATTGAGTTAAAATTTGGTTCAAAAGCTCCATTTGGTTTTTTCTACCCAAAATTGATTAAAAATGGTTCAAAAGCTCCATTTGAAAACCTCACTCCAATGCTAAACTCTTTTTTTCTACCCAAATTTGAGTTGAAATGGCACACTAATGATCAAGTGGAAAAAGAGTTTGGGATATGAGACTCTCCAAATTTGAGTAAGAAAATTTATAAAACTCAAAATGGGTAGGAGTATGTACGGGTACTACAAATGAGTTTTTAGGCTTTTTACTCAAATTTTAGGTTTGAATAGAAAAAAGGTAAGAAATTGTGATGCTCTTACGAATATCCTATGAACACCCTTGTTAATCACCAAATTACAAGTCATGTCAATCTTTTCAAATTCAAGCAATAAATATTCAATAAAAATATTTCTCATTTTTTCGAGTAGCTGCTTGAAAAATTAGCTAAATTGGATAACTTGAAGTGATTGATTCATTCTTTCATTCATAATATAGGATCATGGATTATAAATGAAAAATTGGTAGATTGGATCACATACTTAAAATTATTCGATCAAGCTGATTTTTCACGATGTCACTCAAAAATATTTTAAAATTAATTAAAGGTTCAGATAATTTGTATGGAATTCAAAAGTGGGTCCTGCATGCCGATCTATATACCATTAATGGAAAGATGAAAAGGGATTAGGTAGCAGTATATATAATGTACTAAAGTACAATAAAACCAAGTAACTAACATGTGCCATTCTATTTTTTTTTTTTGCTAAGTTTGTACGATTCTATCTAACACTTGAGGTAAATATACAGAAACTCTAGTTTTCCATTCAAGTTTTTATAAGATCCAATTAAATAAAATAAACAAGGAAAATATGTGTTGTACATATGTATACCTAAGGTCCATTAAAATTCATCATATTAGAGATTTTAAGAATTGGTAAATGTAACGGTACAAATTTGAGCATACATCTATTTTTGTAATTTTTGTGTTGATAAATGTTCAAAAATGGACAAGATATCATCGTTTCTAATATCTTTTGATTAAATTTCCAAATGTTAAATAACTTTCTGATGCTCATAATTGTCAATTACTTTTTGGCAACTTAGTGTGTGATTTCAACCATGTTCCATGGCGAGACATAAAAAATGTAATGTATAATTTAGTTAAAATTAAAAAATGAGAGATTTTTATTGAATATTTATTGCTTGAATTTGGAGTGTCTCATATCCCAAACCTTTTTTCCACTTGATCACTAGTGTGCCATCCGATGAGTTCCCAAAGAGTGTCCTAGCTAGCATGTCACGAGTGTTTCTAGTGTGTCCAAATCAAAAGAACGGAAAGAGAAGTCTATACAGACACGGGTATAATCGTTGGGCTAGCCATGAATGGACAAAGAGAGAGAGCATTGGATCTTCATGCTTGAGTAAGTGTATATCTTTATGTTCAGTTGCAACTTGAACATTTTTTTTTGGTACATCGGAAGAGCAACTTGAACATTTATCGGTGTGAAATATCAGTGTGTCAAAACCCCAATTTGTTTAAGACATTCATCGACATGTAACTTCCGTGCAGGAGCTGCTTCAAACTCCTGTATGAGACGATGTTTTTAATTGCTCGTCTGTTGCTACAACCACTCATTTTTGCTGGACATCCCCTTTTCTGGAACCAAACTAGAAGTTTATTGAACAAGGTACAACAGCGACAGCTGCATGTACAACAACTACTTTCTATGGAAGCAGCCAGTCCAGTGACTGGTAAGCATGAACATAGCCTGTGTAGAACTTATAGAACCTATAGAACTGATTACCTCTTTTTTTGGTGCTTCGGAAACAACATAGAACTGGTTACCGAAAGACCAACGAGTGAGAACAAACTACATTCAAACATCGATACCATTGACTACTCATTTTCAGCAAAATCTCTCTCTGATGTCAAACTCCAAAACACATTCAAGTTCTCCAGTACACCTCCACTGTTACAGCCTGGTTCTTTCAATTTCTTCCTTCATTTGTTACTGCATTTTTTTTTCTCCAGTTTGATTTTCAAATGACACCATTACAATTTCCTCTCTTTTTAACTAATTTCGCGGAAGTTCCCCCATCTATCCAAGAATCGTATTTATTGAAAACTCCTAGGACTTTGGAAATAGGAGTTTAAACATTCATAAATAAACTGCAAACAGGGAAAAATCTATGAATACCAGGTAATTCACCACCCAAAGAAGAGAGGAAAGTAAATGTCTATCAATTGATCACTTAGATTAGCAAACTGTTGTGATGACAAGGAATGCAAAGACACTTCCACTTGGCGCGATCAGTAGTTAAAAACACAAAATAAAAACCTGAAAATCAAAGAAGTTTGCTACTTCATCTATTTTTCGTCCTTCTACTGAATTTGTTAATTCTAATATCAACTAACGTATCAGTCATTGAAATAGGGGAAAAGGTACCCACACTCATAAAAACCTTCCTTCTCCGGTGATGTGCAGCTACTGGTTGGTTCGAATTGCTGGGTACTGTTTGTCGACAACCTCTATTATCTTGTTTGCTATAGCACTAGCATAGACAGAAGAACCTTCACAAATCTGCAATATCATCAACACCATCACAGATTTTTGCTGTAGAAACCCAACTAAAATACGAAATATACAATATTTATTTACAATCTCAAAATATTACTCATGACTACGTGAATTCTTTCGTGACAAGAAAATAACTAATGCTGCATAAAATTCCATATAAGTTGCAAACAAGACAATAAAAATGTTGCAAGATAAGATACAATAGTATGAAAAAAGTTGACATAAATTGAAAAAAGTTGACATAAATTAAGAAAAGTGTGTTTTATGGAGTATTTGCCACTTATTTAAGAGCTTCTGAGATGTGTACAACTTCCTTAAAAATATTTTTGTGTTTACTATCAAAACAACTTTCCTATCTCATGATTTCTTGTTCCTTGTGGTTAATTAGGACAGAAAAATACTTAAAGTGACAATTGATTTTTAATGCAACAATAGTAAAAAGGATTATCCACCTTACTATTGAAGAGAAAACTGTAGCTATCACCAACAAGCCCACCGCCAACATGTTGAATATCCAGCTGAAGCTCATCGAGGGTCTTCAAAACAGGCAATAAGCAGTTGATTTTCTTTTGCTGATAGGCGATTTTAATGGTTACTTCATCATCAACGATCCGGACATCGATATCAGAGTTTTTGAACTTTCTATGAAGCCATGTGTTCCTCATGCCATAATAGGCCTGGTCTGAATCAGGATCATCATTTTCTGTTTTAGGCCTTTTGATCCTGTCTCTGCTGCATCTCTTCCTCTCCACCAGCATTTTTAGCTCATTGACAGTTCTAAGAAGCTCTTTGATGTACTCAATGGCCTCTCCCACCACCGATGCTCTATCAGGCTTTGGTGTATACATCGAAAACAGAAGTTGAAAATGTCAGACAAATATAACCAACTTTTTCATTTAAGTAGCACTGCATATATGAATCACCAAGTTCAGTAATTCGTTAATCGAAAATGTCATCTACAAATATGGAGAGAGAGAAAAGGAAGTAAGAGCATGGTTGGTTGATGTTAAAATGGCAACACCAAAGCCAAAATTTGGCTTACTCCATTGTCAACAACATACTACAAGTATAATGTGACAATCCTACTCCTGGTGCAAATGTCGTTTCTTTTAGTTCAATAAAGGCTATAGTTTCAGATAGCCTTTTAGGTCCCATCATGGGGGAGAGATTAAGATTAATGCCAAAAGTTAGAACTCACCTTTGTGCCAAATTTGTCGCATAAAAATTTGCAAGGCCATAATTTGGCTAGATTTAACTTCAGTACACGATTTAGTTTGTTTTTTGTTCTTTTCTGAAAAGATCACTTTCACACTTGTTTTAGCAGCCAGTTAAGATACTACTCAAAAAGCTTGTGCATTATTAGCAGTTAGAATCGAAAATGGCCTATTATAAATTTATAATGCAAACAAAATTACAAAGAAAATCAACTCTTATCATCACTACACTAATTCAATTACCGAATGCCCATAGATTTTTCTTTGTTATTTCTTATTGTAATTTTCTATGTTGCTATCTTTACCGATTGAAGAAAAAAGTGACTCTACAGAGATGTGAATATTATTACCTTGGTGGGGTTGCGAAGCAAATTGCTCAAAACTTTGTACTTATCAGATGTCTGCCCTCTCCTTTGCTTCTCAGTATTCAACTGTTTATTGCTGCCATTCCCATTATTACTCCTTCTACCCCAACAATTCCTATCCCCACCAGTGAACTCAAAAACTCCTTTGTTAAATCCATACCCACCACCACTTCCTTCTTTCTCATCCACCACTCCACCAAACAAAGAACTAGTATTCATGCTGTAACCCCCATTGGGAAGTGGAGACTGAAACATATTTAAGTCCCTAAAGAGAGGAGGCTGTGGAGGTGGCAGGTTCAAATGAAATAGAGGGTCAAAATAAGCAGAATTCGAAGCCGATGCACTGTGAGTGTTCGACGAAAGGTCAGCAAGAAAGCCTAATGTGGGTAGAAAGCACGCGGAGTTTTGGGTTTGATCCGGATAAGAAAAAGATGAACTGGGTAAGTGAAATTGGTTGGATCCATTGACTAGCTCTTGTAGCAAAGGGGTATTTCTGTCAAAACCCATTTGGTGCTGAAGCTCCTCCATTTCCATTGCTGCTGCTTCTGTGGGGTTTTGATGGAAAGAGAGTTCTTCAATGGAGGTAGTAAAGGAAGGGGTGATGAAATTGGGAACTGTTTGGGGAAACCCATTTTCAGACAGTCCTTGCTGCATAACATTCTCCTCATACATTTTCGGATCAACAGAAATTTGGTGTTTGTTTATGTCCTTTTTTCTTTTATGGGTCCTTGTCTGCAGAAAAGGAACAGGAAAGAAAATGGCAAAGGCCAATAAGTACTTAAACTAGGTACCAATCACAAAGGGTAACCCCTCAATTCCTATAATGAACAGAATTTGTGACTTCCCCTCCTCTCCCCTCCCCCTTCTCGATTTTCCCTTATCGAGATTCTTATATCTATTGAATAATTTGGCCGATCAAAAAAAAAAACAACAGAATTTGTGCTACTCAATTAAAAGAATAGTCAAGATAAGTGAGATATTTATATTCACGTAGATATCAAGGGGGGAGAGAGGTTATTCTTTATGCAGTGTTGCCAGAGCAGGGGAGGTTAGTTAGAGAGAGAGAGAGAGAGAGAGAGAGAGAGAGAGAGAGAGAGGCCCCTCAATTCTGTTTTGCCACAGCTGGGAAGTTTGTTGGAAAGATTCCAAGCAATGGGCCCTACTCATAATCTCCGAAGCCAGACCATCATCATGAAATGACTATGTTTCCATGATCATCCTTTCATGTGATCCTTATGGGACACGAATTGAATTCATCACTTGACTATCCGATTTATTCATATTGTAGGTTTCATTGGGTTTATTATAAATGCAAAAAATCAAATTAATAGGACATAAGATGTTACCTAAACGAAGCATAATTGTCACAAGATAAATAAATACAAGTTATGATTATCAGACTACCGGATTAATGTTGTCGGATCCGAGGCATACTTGGAACACCACCTAAGAAACTTTTGGACCTGCATCAATTGTTTTAGAAGAATGTACATAGATCATTCCTAAAAAGTGAAAATAATTTGGTTATTGTACCACTATCAGCCTTTCTATTAGTTGTGTTTGTTTCTTTCTGTCTCCGTCCCTTTTTAATGAATGCTTTTAGAAAACGTGTATTTTTTGTAGACATTAAAAAATGTAATTGCATAGAACGTTTTAAAGTTTTTTTCATCAAATTAAAGTACTCAATGTACACTTTAATTTGGTATAAAAAAATTTAAAAATTATATAAAGAAATATGTTTTTTAGGGGTTTGAAATTGCACGTATTCCGATAAGAATCACTTAAAAAGGGACGGAAGGAGTACTAAATAAATTAGGTGGGGAAACCACAACGAAATCCGTTTTGTGGAAGAGAAACAAGGAAGTGGTTGGGAGTCTTGGGATTCATAGAAAATGAGTTCATGTAAAGATGATGATTTGGTGCATTTGTTTAATGGGTCTAATGAGTCGTTCAACAATGAGTATTATATAGGATTTAGATGTTATCTAGGTTTTCCTTTTTTAAATTAGTCGAGTCTAGTTTTGGTCCCTCGGGTTATATCCCGGGCTCACATTGATCGAAACCCTTCATTTTGCAGAGCTCGTTATGAAAACAATCATGCCAAAAATTAAGTTGATCCGTGTACACTTAGTATGATTTCAAGCACATTTATCTAGGAAAAAAGTTTCACACACTGAATCAACACCCTTTTACTCCTATCTTCAGATAAATGTGCACCAATTAGTTATCTTGCACATATTAGATTGACATGAATTTTCACATAATTAAGCTTCTCAATAAGCTTTACAAAATGAGCACCTTCGATAATAGCTTGGCCCGGGACTCTCTCTCTCTCTCTCTCTCTCTCTCTCTCTCTCTCTCTCTCTCTCTCTCTCTCTCTCTCTCATGCTGTTATGGTTGTTCTCCAGTGCATCAGTTTTCCCTTATGGAGGTTGGGAAATGCAGTACATGCCTCTCAACAATCCTCAGTCACTTGAGATTTGACCGGTTTACCACTAGGGTGCATACTAGATCAATAACAAACTTCATTGCCCTGTATGTCATTTAAAAAATGTTATGGGGGATGTAAGAAAAGGGAAAGAGATTCAAAATGAAAAGGGTAACGTTTAAGAAAGAACAGGATATTGAATATTGGCTGAACTTTGTTGGAAATCACACACTCACACACGTGTGTGTGTGCCTTTTACACACTGACCTGCTAAAATCCAACTTCAGAAAACTATTCCTCCGAATGTTCTGAAACAACAGCAGCACAGCAGCAAGGGAGATGCATTACTGATGAATAAAACGCAGTTATAATCTGCAGGAGACCAAAAACAATAGATTAACAATTCAACTTTAAAACGATCACCAAGCAGTACTGCTTAATACTCCAATCTTTTTAAGCTTCTGCAAGCTACGTTTCAATGCAGTTACAATATGTAGGCTATTTGTTTCGCTAAAAGAAAATCCAGAATGATGATATTAACTAGTGGAGCATTAAAAGGAGGAAGAATAACACAGGAGAAGACGTTAACCACCGAAGAATAAAAGTGGAGGAAGATTCCTGACAAAACTCAGTTTTGTCGGAGTATAGATCCATCCATGGAAATATAGACATGCATGCAGTTCACATACAACCATATTCATTCATTTGAATGATACTGCAAGATTTGATTTGCAGCTAAGATAACGAGAAATAATGCACATGATCATAGTGATTTATTTTGAAATCTTGCTAGAATTTCCACGCTAGTATTTAGTAACTACAACCTTTAATCATGATTGATACCTTTGATGCATCGAACAATTTTCCAAAGAGTGTCCTATCATGTCCCGAGTGTTTCTAGACTGTCCAAACAAAAAGAATTGAAAAAAAAATATGACACCTCAGATTTGAACTCCTACTCCAGGCCACCTGAGAAAAAACACTCCTAAATAGATAGTTTTATAGAAACGCAACCTAGTTCAAGTATTAATCTTATACGACCAGAGAAGTACCTTGGAAAACCCAGCCATAATGAGTCGAAAAACTGTCTTATGTTGAATCATGCTTGACTTTTTAGCGACTACATCGCTAAAATGAAGCAAAACAAATTTTTTTGAATTAATCCTCATGTTAAAAATTTAACATCAAGTAGGCCACTAAATCATTAATACATATACATCTTCCATGTACATCTGATATGCAGGGGTAAAAAGGGGGATGGTCTGCAATGGCCACCCAGGCCAATAAATAGCTCCCTCTCTGACAATTAGTAGTATTAGAGACAGAGAAGGTGAGAGGGTGTCTTACAGGGAATGCAGTATTAACAGAAAAGGGATCCCGACATGATTTGATGCCAAGTCACAATAAGCAAGATAGGCTTGAAAACAGACAGGGCTGCTGCAACTTCCACAACAAGCAGGTGCTGAGTGCTAGAATTTGCAGGCCTTATATTTCATCCACCTTTCTCCAAATGATATCTGTATGCCCAGAGATCACACTACCCATAAAGGAGCATAGTAACAGACGGGGAAGTGCCAAACATGTAGATTCGATAACTTTAGCTTCCCAAAATAACAATAACTGATCTGAAATATTATCAAGAGAAGGGCCATTGGCAAATATTTGTACCATGCAGTCTGTGGCCAAGAAGCACCCTCGGCACTCTACATCAAATAAGCAGCATGAGTTGCCCCTGAAATTAATGTGACCAATAGGTGCAGAATTTCCGGCCAATGGCAATCCACTTCACGGAATCAATGTACCAAAGAAAAATATTAGAGGCCATTAACTCCTTCAGATTTCAACTGAAGGCAATGCACATAGTCATCCCTACAACCCACGAAAATCCGGCCACCGATCATCACAGGAGAAGAAAAAATGTCTCCTTCGAGATCCAACCTACCAAGTTCTTGTACCACATCTTTACTCAGTCTGTTTAGCGCTCCACTGGAATCCGAGGGGATACAGAGCAAATAGACACTTCCCGTACTCGTACACACACAGATTAACCTGAAAGAGAGAGTGGATAAATGTCCCCAAAATAATACAAGTATCGAAATAAGCTGATCCATTGAATTCATGACTGAATCTTTGATATATGGAGGATACACTAAGAGAAAGGAAAATTATAGGAAACAAAGAAAATAATGATATTTCATCACTTCATTATATTTTATATCTTCTTCTCTCTTCCTTCTATCTTTAACCTTTCCATCCCTTCATTAAACAGCCTAGGTTAATTAATTTACCTAAAGCGCGAGAAATTTGATACCAACTGCAAGTTTTCATCAACATAAGCAGAAGAAGTAATTGGGTCTCCAAGATTGTGTTCCCAGAGTAGACCACCCTTTTCCAATTCAAATGAATAAATCCTTCCGTCTCTCGAACATATCAGTGCTTGAGAGGGTAGTGCATAGGATGTGCAAGGTCCAGCAAAAATCGGCCCCCCAGTTTTTACCTTCCAAATAGTGGACCCACCTGCATCCAGTGCAATAACGTGCCCATCCACCAAGCAACAAAGCACATTTCCCTCCTGGGAATAGATGGAGAGGGACCCAAAAACTGGTGTTTCCAACTCACGCAGCCACAGTTCACTGAATGGCATAACCTTTATGGATATTGCTGTAACACGGCCACTAGTAGATGCCACATAAAGTGTATTATGAACCTACATTTAAAAGCAATCAGTTATAAAACAGCAATTACTTTCTTGAACATGATCATTTGCAAGAAACAATAATCCTCATCATTATGTATCAGAAAATGCTATGTACCCAAAAGAAAGTGAGGACTTGGTAGATTAAAAGTTGGTGTGATGCGGTGGCCCGAAGAATGAATATGATCCCTAGGTTTCACTTTTTCGATACTTTTCTGGATAAAATTATCCCATAAATTGAAAAATCAATCATAATAGTTGCGTGGCTAAAGCTAGAGCCAGCCAAGTGTTTTGTTCAAGATGCAAGAATGACAGAGAAATCTAAGCATGAAGGTTTGCCAAGACAGACCTCATCAATAACAGGTGAACCATAGATGCTGCCACCACACGAAATCTGATAAACACAGCAGTAACTTCTATAATCCAGAGCATAAAGATTACAGTCATGCGATCCACACCAGACCAAGTTCCTGCACTTGTCAACCATGGGCTGACACTTCACCTCACCACATGTTTGGAAATGCCAACGGATGCAGCCACGAAAAAGATCAATAAAGTATATGTTCCCTTGGTAACACCCAACGACAACCTGAGAAAAATCACCAATGATTGCAGCCGAACATTCTACCCGTCCTTCAAGTTTAGTCTCCCATTGGACAAAACCACTTTTTGCATTGATGCAAAGAAATTTGAACGAGTGAGATCCAATGAAAACAAAACTATCCTGATCTTTGAACACAACAAGTGGTGATGCATCAACACAAGATTCCATGTGGACTTTCCAAATTTCATTCATATCAACTCTTTTGTTTCTTGGAATTTCCAGTTGAATGGATTTTTGACATAAACCTTTCCCATCATGTGATCCTTCATAAATTACTTTGTTGCAACGGCTAAATGAACATGGAATCAGGAATGAGTTGCAGTCCCACGGATAACCATCTCCAAGGCTAAACCTCTTTGAACTTCCATAGTAATCTGAATTCACCTTCTGCCGCTTTCCAGAAATATAGTCACTCTTGTTGCAGAGTTTCAAAATCCTTCCACGTGGCCTTAAGTTATAAAGATTAGGTGACTTCAAATTTGAAGAAATACTCTCTTCATGAGCCAAATTAACATCTGTTCTTACATTAATATCATGCAAACCTTCCTTTCCCATAAGTGCCATTTGAAGCTTCACTGGACTTGGAAATATATAAAGCAACCTCATATCCATTTGTAAACTATGAGAAACATGTGCTGCTGAGATAGAATTTCCGCCCATTTTAAAGAAATCATCATCATTGGACACCATTTCAACCACTAAAGCATCACAAAAGGCCTTCTTGATAACTTGTAAGAATTCAGTACTGGGGATTTGATCAAACTGATTTGGGTCATGCTTTAATGAAAAAGCCATACCGGACAACTGAGCATAATCCACTTTCCCGGTGGAAGTCACTGGAAATGACTCCGAAAAGAAGAAACAGCTGGGAATCATTGCTAACGGAAGTTTATCGAGCATCCAACTTGTAATAGAAGATCTCAAAGTTTCACTACCTACATCCTTTTGTCTCATTACTAAATGTGCCTCAAGAAGTGCATTTTCTCCATGACATCTCCGAGAAACCACAGCAGCATCAACTACACCAGGGTATCCCAGCAATGTACTTTCAACTTCCTCTAATGCAATCCGCTGCCCGTTAATTTTTAGAGTGCGGTCTTTTCTCCCCAGAAAAACCAAGTAACCGCTTTGTAGTAATCTAGCAAAATCACCAGTTTTAAAATAGTATGGACATTTCAAGTCACTTACCAAACAGCCAGAAGAAGAGTATATAGGCGACTTCACAAATTCCTGGGATAAGGCAGAATCATCACGATAATATCCAGTGGCAATGCAGAGTCCACCTACATATATTTCTCCTTGCATAGGAGAATCTTCACCTACAAGAACTAAATCACAGTTTGAAATAGGCATCCCAATAGGAACACTGTCCAATGCTTCACTCTCCAAAATCGATAACAGCCTCTTGCAATCAAAATACGAACAATCACCGGATACCTTAATAAAATGTTGCTTCATTAGCCTTTGAAAATGAGGTTCTAACAGTAATATTAGCAGAAAGCATAGACTGCATATTAGCATGAAAGGAGATGCATAAGGGCTACATTTCAGGCTTTTCAGCGTCATCCCCAAGATTCTCGTAAAAACAGAAAGAAATGACCATAAAAAAAAAGGTAAAGGGAGAAAATAGAATCACGCATTCTATCTTCTATAATGCAATGTTAAGATTAGTTTCGGCCGATTGATTATTTATGAGACAAGAAGTTTTTTCATGGTGTGGTGATATGCATATATTGGATGTACACAAGAATAATTATATATATTTTCTTAATATGAATCTATTACCGATCATACATTATATTTCACGACATAACGGAAGTGAGACAAACCAGAAAAGTAGGGCAAAGTACTGTGAACAAATGGTCCTACTACATGTTCCAGAAAGTAGCTTATAGGATATAATAAATAATTAGAATCTTTATATAAGTGTCCAACTTTTTTGCCCGACACGAGTCTTACACAGACATGCCACTTTCTTAGAAGTGCTTGTACTTCTCACCAAAAGGATACAAATTAACCGAAATACAAACATTTAACATTATATGGCCATTTATCTAAGCTTGTAACTTGTAACTTGATCATCAACGAATTTGCTGATGCACCCATGAAATATGGTAAGTGTAAAAAACTGGGAACTACCAAGGAAAGAATATGGAACAGGAAGAAGAAAAGCGAGAACCACTTAAAGGGAGGAAGCAACTGTATTTCATCCTTTCTTCCCCATAGCAAACAGTTATTAAAAAGCACCAATTTGGATGTACTAAGGTCTAAGGGGAAGACGAAGTAAGAGCAAGCTTTGAAGCTGTTTGCAACATACGTGAGGGAGGCATCCATATATAGTGTGTGGAAAAAAACACAGTCCAAATGCAGGGTAAGAAAGGGTTCAGTTATTGGATTCTAAGTGTTCTTGAAACATCATAATTGTTTGCAAAGTTAAAAATAAGAAAGCAAGTTTCTAACCTCCGTAGATCCATATAAATTCAAGATAGTAGTCTTTGGTAACAACTTGTAAAGCATTTCCCATAAGGAAATAGGGAAAACTTCTCCACTCAGCACTAACGTTTTCAAGGAACTCTGGATTCTGATATTATAGGGACTTTCCATAGCAGGAAGCATCATCCTCATGAGTGATGGGACAGCAATAAGTCTACTTATAGAGTAAGCCTGCAAAACAACGTAGGAATTAATCAGGAACATCTCTTTATCTAAATTCTGGCACACATAGGACTTTGATGTTTTATTTTCAAAAAACAGACATTCTTCTGGCTTACGTGTAGCATTAGATAAACCCAGGAACCATCCCATATAGTTCCAGTTTTACATTTTAACTATACCTGGAGAAAGTCGTGCACATAAAAACTATTTTCTTTGAGCTCATTGAAAGGAGGAATGACCAACGTACAAGTAGTAAGTAGAGCTCCAAGGAATTCTTGCAGATGATCAATGAAGCTTATTGATGTTTTGAACAGTAACAATTCCTCCCCACCGAGGGGATAGAATTCTTGCATCCATAAAAAGCGGTTCAGGAGACCTATATAGGAACAATCAGATTACCACCAAAGTGTACCAGAAGATAAACAACATTATCAGAAAAGGCAGAAAAGAATGCAGAAATTGCCGAAAATTCATATTAATTTGGTAAAATAGGCTCTCTATGAAAGATACAACTGGTAGAAGAACGTAATGCAAAAGGGAAATAGTCAAAGTAATTTTGAACATAGGACCTGTGTAATGGTGCAATTGCAATGTGTTGACCAAATCTGGAAAATATCATGCAAACTGAGGTGATGGTTTACCTATTTCAGTGCCACATACACTTTAGGCTTCCCAGTTGACCCCGATGTGTACATTAAGTAACAAAACGACCTTGACTTCTCGCTTTCACAAGGCCATTCTAAACTTGATGAACCAAATTCCTGCTGGAGGTCTTCTTTCATCGATATAAATACTTCAGGACGACTGCTACAATCTACGAGCCCATGTGATTTACATGGCTCATAACAGCCATTTCCATCAAACGACGATTTGCATCTAATTATAAGACTCGCATTTGAAGAAGAAACAATTGATGATATTCTTTCTTTTGGCCACAGTGGATCTAAAGGGATAAAAGCCTCCCCGCACCTCAGAACAGAAAGAACAGCAACAATGTACTCCACAGAAGGCTCCATATGTATTCCCAATATTTTTGGAGTATAATGAAATTGATCCTCAGTAGACTGTTCTACACCTGCACTTGGAAACTTAAAACATTCAGAAATACAAACATGGACCAGCAGCTCACTTGGACCATTACATGCAAGAAAGACAAAAGTATCATGCATGAATCATGTGTCATGTTGTCATGTGTCATGTTGTCATGCGTAATACTAAGATTCAAATAAACTTTACCCTAACACCTTGGCAGCTTCAGAAGAGACCAAGCAAATTACATAGATTCTGTCGGCCTAAAAATTGATCACATCTGAGTACATGGTTCTCGACTCTTCTCATCTGTCTCAGATAATCTGGATCTGGATGGTGGGGCAATTTGGTCCTTGCTATTCGAATCCAGAGTCAACTTTCAAGGTTTTTTTTTTTTTTTTTTTTGAACAGCAAAGAATTTTTTATTAATCTTTGAAATTGTTACAAAGACTAACGGAACAAGGAGAACAGCATCATATTCCGAAACAAAGCTAAGAACAATCACGTGCCCAGTCTGGGACCCAAACCCAAGGTTAGCAAGAAGCCAACCAAGGGAACACCCAATGGGACAAGCCCACACCTAAAGGGCCAAGCCCAAAACCAAAAACAAAAAAGAGCCCTAATCAACAACACAACCACCACAATCAATCACCCACTGCCTCCCCAGCCACCGTCCGCAGCAAACAAGCACCAGCGACCACCGCCACCGCCGCCAATGATCATCACCACAAAGCCGCTAAGCAGAACCAGAAGCACCCAAGGGATGAGACCGTCGGGAGGCCTCACCACTATCAACTTTAAAGCTGGTGGCTGAGACAGTCAATCTGGATGAATTCTCCCGTTAGAAGCAAAATGCGCTAAGTAAGTGAGGCTTGGGCTATATATCAAGGCCTGGAGTTAACATTTTACACCTTGCCGAAGGTTGTTTCCATCACATGAGATATGATACATATGATCACTTCCTCAAGCTTTATTGACCTTCAGGGCATTTACCTTCTACTATTAACTATCCCACAAATAGAACAAATCAACCCGCTGATATAACCCAAACAACAAAATACATGTTTTGTAACTCCGTATTTGCGACGATTAGAGTATTACCTTTCACACAGTTGTTCTCAAGCATTATCCGAATCTAATGTAGGCGATTAACTGGGACACGAGGCTTAGTTTACTTTTGTTTTGGTATGTTATGATAAAAAATTATGTATTTAACACACAACAACATGAATCTCTAGCTTGAATATAACCCAATTCTCACCCAATTAAGAATCCAGTCAAATTCCTATCCTCCACAATCAGCAGTATTGCACAAACAAGAAATTCCAGGCATGTCCTCCTAAAAATTCAAGTGCAAATTTCCAAACTTCACACGTCATCACAGTCATAGAATTACCAAATACAAATCAAAATTGACTAATATCAACCAAAGTATGCTTTGTCCTTGTTCAAATTAAAGGATAAGTGAATACTCCGGTACTCCCTACCAGGGGCCGATCCAAGGGGGTCACACGGGGGCACGTGCCCCCACTGACCCCGCTCAAAACTCAACAAAAAAAAAAAATTATATATTTAGCACAATTATGTAATATAACGCTATATTTAGCATACACACTTACATATATCTCAAAACTAAAAATGTAGAACTAATTATGTGCTCATTTTTTGTTCTTTTTTTTATAAAAAAAAGTATGCATTATAAACCTTATAATCCATTATAAATGTCTTAATTTAGCAAGATCGTTGTTGTAGACTAAAAAAAAAATTGCAAGATTATAATTAATAAGGTGCCCCCATTGGGTTGGATTCCTAGGTCCGCCACTGCTCCCTACGTCCGGAAAACATAGCCTGGTCCGCAAAACGAGAACTTTAAAAATACATTTTTATCAAGAAAAACATCCCTTTTTTGATAAATTAAAAAAGCTCATTCATACTGAGTAACTAACTGCACAAAGTTTGAATTTGTCTGACAAAAATGCATTATTTTTAAGTTCTCATC
Source organism: Vaccinium myrtillus (assembly GCA_016920895.1). Classification (NCBI taxonomy): domain Eukaryota; kingdom Viridiplantae; phylum Streptophyta; class Magnoliopsida; order Ericales; family Ericaceae; genus Vaccinium; species Vaccinium myrtillus. The sequence continues at coordinate 57,179 of JADGMU010000510.1, read as the reverse complement.
TTGAGGAACGTGCAATGGATGTAGTACTATTTTCTTCGAGGTACCTAAAACTTGTTACTTTTCCAAGATTGTTCCCAGAAATTGCAAAACAAACTCAATTTTTATTTTTAATTTTATATATTTTTGGTATCAAGCGGTACTAGAATTACATTCAAAGATTTACAATAACGGGACAACAGAACATTTGAACAAATAGCCTCATAAGGGAAAGAAATAAACTAACGACGAAACACAACTATACGGAAGTAATGATCAATTCTAGCTCTTGGGCAACTCTTGACCTCTCAAATCTCAATAGAGTATGTACAAGGGTGGCCAACCAGGCTAGCCCTAGTTGGTAAGAACAATCTCACTACTAGTAATAGAAACGACAAAAATTGAGGGGTCTAACCAGTGGAAGCTTTGACAAGAGACGGATCATCTCCACCGTCGAGTATGCGGCGGAGACGATGGCTGAAGGAGTCGACGGCGGAGAGAATTTCGGAGAAGGTGAAACACCGGTCGCCGTCGTACACGGGAGGGTGAGACGACGGCGCCGCTTCGCCGTAGAACTTGTCGTAGTCGATGTGCGGCGCCGTTGTGGTGTCTGTGATGGAATTGCGAAACTCTCTGGCGATTTTGGCTCCGCCGGAGGCGTGTATGACTGCGATTTTGGTGGGGCTGTTTGCTGCCGCTTTTAAAAACTCGTGGGATATGCAGCAAGTGGAGAGCTTCTTTCCGGTCATCTCTGAATTGGGGAGAGAGAGAGCGAGCAGCACTCAGGCAAGAACCAGTTGCACCATTTTGGTTCAAAATACAGAGAGACGAGTCGATGGGCTCATGGCCCAATTGAAAATGGGGCTTCGGGCGGGTCGTCAGGCATGTACTGGCCCGTTTGCCGGGCAGACATGTAATGGAAATTTGAATAAAGACTCTTTTTGTTTCGACATAAGTTTTCAATATTTTTGGGAAAATGACCAATACATGGTATTAGGAGCAAATAATGATAAAAGGTGGTCATGGTTTGGGAAATTCCAAAGACCGTAAGGAGAAAAGAAATGACAGATACATGGTACTCACTCTATTCCTAAATAAGAGCCCCACTTTCTCTTTCTTACCATTTTTTAAATAAAAAAATAAATTACTTCCGTATATCCTTTTTTTAATTTTTTTGCATCAAATTAAAGTACTCGACCAATACTTTAATTTGGTGCGAAAAAATTCAAAAAATGATACACGGAAGTACTTCATCTTTTGATTTGAAAAATGCCACGACTTTTCGTAGTGGACTATTAATTTAGAACGGAGGGAGTAATTTTTAGTTGCAATGCCCAAAATACCCTCACATTAATTTTCCCATGGAAAACAAAAGAAACCCTTTCTCCCTTCTTCTTTTCTTCCTTGTTTCAAATCCATCGAGTAACCTCCTCCCATCTCTCTCGCTCCCTCCCTGTGCAATGCGGTGCACTCTCTCTCGCTCTCTCGCCCTTACCAGAACACCCAGACAATATCGTTTCCCGTTATAGAAGTGTCGACGCTGGCACCAATCGACAACGGTCAGAATCAAAGCGACTCGAAGCCCTATCAATTGTCTGTCCGACCTCAACCACTACCTAAAATGGAAGTTTATTCCCTTTCCTTTTTCTTGTTATTCAAATTTCCACCCGATATATGTGCGTGTGTGTTCTTTTTGTGGGTTCTTATATAGAAGAAAATCAAACCAAGTTGGTAAAAACATGGACATGGGTTCTGCACCCTATCTGTTTGATGAAATGCTTGTGAGAAGCGTGGTACTTGGAATATAACTCTTAATTTGTCTTCAAGTGCACCCCATGTGTTCGATGAAATGTTTGTTTTGTATCTCTCTTTCCTATTTGATTTCATGAGGGTTCCTCATTTACTCATTTTTGCATAACGCGTTCTCGTTCAGCCTCCGAGCTTATAGGGACCCCATCAACGTGTCTGATATAGTATTCCTTCATCCCACAAAAGAAGCATTGTAATAGTTGACTCCTTTTTTGTCACTTTTACGGTATTCTGAATTCGAAATATATAGCAAGGTGTGAATGATATAGTCAGATCGTTATTTATGGTTGCTGTGTTGTTTTCTAATGCAAAGAAAGGGGTGCTTGGGTGACTCTTGTTTTTTATTCTACAAAAGTTCGATCGTTTATTCCTTATGGTGATTTATTAACATGTGTATGTCTTAAGCTAACAATATGCTCATTTCTGTGATGACATATCTACATTGCCATGAACAAAGCCCTTCTTTAGGGCATTTGAAGTTGATTTGCATAGTTTAATGGCTTTGGCCTTGACCATTAGAATTATGATTGTCGTTATTTGTTTGCCATGGTAATATTTTCTTGATGTTGAAGTGCTAAATCCGTTAGGGGACTAATGTTGTACTCAGGTCATTATGGCTAGAGTGTTGTTGATTACTAATTCAATTAGAAGGGTGTTAAGTTAGTTAGGGAGTAGTTGTTTTTGTTTCTCTAGCTATTTGGTCTTTGGTGATGAAATGGTGACGATCAATTCATACCATCTATGTTTTTAGTGAAACTATTTGCACATCTGTGAGGGAAGTAAGGATTACTTTCAGAAACAAACCCCTTTGTTTAGCGCATTAGAATTGCCATATTTCAGATTTCTCTTTTTAAAAAGAAAGTTGTCATCATATTTGCTTTCTCTATATCTTCTTGTTCTTTTTTTTGTTACTCTTTTTCTGAAGTTGATGTTGAAGCATTATAGTCATTGGGGATTGGGTAGTATCCTTATTCTGTGCATTTGTAGTTTATTCAAATGGTTAAACTTCTTGCCCTTGACGATTATAATGTCATTGTAGCATTTAGTTTCTCTATACCTTGTGGTTTGGCGTTGATGATCAGATAATTATGACGTCTATGTTGTTGATTTCTAATGCAATGAAAGGGTGTTATGTAATTTGGTTCTAGTGCTAGGTTAATTCTTGTTTTTGTTCTAGACTGGTTTTGTAATTAGGAGTGATTGATTATGTTGAACTTTTAGTATCTGTGTCCCTTAGTTGATATATCCATTTTTATGGTGGGAATACCCTTGTTGCCATGCACAAAAACCTTTCGTTTTGGCGCTTTGAAGTTCATTTTCTAAATATAACTCGAAGCTTGGCTCTATGGACCGACTAATCCAAGGTTCCAACCCCTTCATACACTAACAAAGGCCTCAATGAAAGGATTTGAAGTTCATTTTTGTTTTTGACCTTGCCAATTAGGATTTCATCTTTATTAGAATCTTCTTGTTCTTTCTTTGGAATGTTAGTTTTCTTTGTTATATGTTGAAGAACTAAACTACTAAAGCTATTGGGGCATTAAGGTTTTCTAGTAGTCTCCCAAGTCAGGGACCCTTTCCACTTCCTGACTATGCAAAGGGTCCCTAACTTGGGAGACTCAGGATAAACGAAACACTCATCCAAAATATTCTCAGGTGGAATAGGGAGGTACCGATACAAAGATGTTATCATTTCATCCTCATCATTCATTCCATGGTTGGACTCACTTGTAGTTGTAGAAAGGTTCATGTCAAAGCAGAAAGCTACTACAAAGGAAATAGAACTACTACAAAAACGCAGCACTAATCAACTTCATGATGTACCAAAATAATAGCATGCGAGTTGGGAGTACCTGTTGTTGATTTGGAACCAGTCCTTTGCTGTCTGTATCTATAACATATTGACTACACTTGTCATCCTTCCAGACTAAAGCCGATAGTGTATTACCGGTTTGATAATGTGCATCCCTAAACAGATAGAACGCCAAAAGCATTGCCAAAAGCATTGTGAAGAGAAAAAATAAGAGAAAACAACGTAATAAGTTATTTTATGTAGCTCATAATGTTGTAGGTTTACATTCCAAGCGTAGGATTAACTAAAGTAATACTCTATTAAACATCAAAATGAATGACACATATGAGCACAAATGCCTGAAAATATTAGAGCAAATATAGACGGGGATTACTTATTCTTTCCTAGACATAAAATTGCACAATCCCTATTCTCGATGGTTATACCAATTCCCTAAAAGTGATTCTTTTTTTGGCTTCTCATCACTGCTATATGAACCAGTAACCCAATGACAAAAACTACATGTAATTTTGCAACAAGCATTCTAGAACATGGAACAGTTGGGACCAACCACTACAAGAAAATTCTTCTTATATTGTCCTTGATGTACAAATATTGGAGGATGTACATAGATCACCCAGCAGTCAAATAATTCTCCATCACGCAGTTTGCACTTTCCACATTTTAACAATTCTAGTTCATGTGAGTGCTCTTATTATAAGGACTACCACATCAATTCTAGTTATGCCTCAAGTCCCAATCAATTGAGGTCGGCTAGATGAGCATGTTCTCTCCATTGACCTCTGTTGAGGACACTCTATTCCATGATATCCAACAAACCTAGAACCTTTCAGACTACTGCCTCTAAAGTCAATCTTGGTCTACCCCGCCCCTTAGTGCTACCATATCCCTGAAGATAATGCTTTTCAAAACATTTATAGTGCTCTCTGTTTGTGCCTTAACTTGTACTGAAGCTCTGTATCTTTACGAAATTATAAAATTAGTGACAGGGTTCTTGGGATAAAATGTACCCACTCTACTGAATTAAAACCTCAATTAGATGCCAGTCTATAAGATAAAATGGCTAACCAGACCAAATGAACAACTATTGGCATAGACATGGACAAACGGTTTAGAACAGGAAACAACCCCAACTCCATTTCCAGGACACAACTAAAAATAATTCTAATGTGTCCTTCGTTTCTTCCTTTTGTAGAAGTGTGAGTAAGCCTCATCATTTGGCCCATTGGCCCGGGGCCCGCCCGAAGCCCGCAAGGCCCGTCGGGCTTTACCCGAGCCCGAGCCCGCCAAATGGGCGGGCTAGCCCAACCCGACTTTTCCATGGGCCGGGCTTGGGCCTAAAAAATTTAACTACAATCCGCCCGCCCGCCCGCCCGGTAGCCCAGCCTGCCGGCCCGAGATACTAGCCCGCCCGTAGCCCGGTACATTTGTAATGCATTATTGCACGGTTAATGTACATAAGATATAATATATAATGTACCAAAAAAAAGATATAATACAAATGTACCAAAATAAAAAAAATAATACACAGTTGGACATGTGTGTAACTATATGTATATATCTGACAGTAAAGTTCTAATAAAAAAACTAAACATATGCATTAAAATTTTGAGAAGGTTTGAACATATGCATTGATTGACCATCATTTGTTGCATGGGTAACTAACAACTGCATATGGTGTATTATTGTTATAGCATATGGTAGGCTAGACAAGGTTCAGTTGTAATTTAAAAAAAATGGCTTCAAAAGGTTCAGCTGTAACAAAAATAAAAAATAAAAAAAGTGCATTTGGCCCGCCCAAAATAGCCCAGCCCGCCCGAAGACTGGCCCGCCAGCCCGCCCGACTAAGATAAGCCCGTGGGCGGGCTTGGGATTCAACTTTTAAGAGATAGCCCGGCCCGCCCGGCCCGCTAAAAAGAAAAAAGCCCGCATAGCCCGTCCCGCGGGCGGGCTTGGGCTGAAAGTTCGCGGGCTGGGCCGGCCCTGCCCGGCCCGATGATGACCCTTAAGTGTGAGTTTTAACAATGAGGCACAAAAGAGGTGCAACTCGTGTACGAAAGAAACACCTAAAAAAGCCTTATTTATAAAATTGTGCTATAAAAAGCCTTATTTGTTATAGTGGAGAAAGTGTCAGTAAATAGAGCATACCTACAAGTTAAAAGTTATCATCGAGTGTTGATTGCTTCCATTACTGAATCTCGTCTTTCGTTTCTCTCATCTGTAAAGATTGTATACAAAATCCAGCTGCGAGCATTATTGACAGTATCACAATCCATTTGAGAAGATCTACTTCGGCCCTTCCACAACTCCATATATTTAATCACATGTATGCCACAATCTTGGCTACAAAAAGGGAAAGCAAACATACAATTAAAGATATAAAATAGGTGTCGATGATGAGTCATAATGGTGGTTTTGGGGACAAACAATGGTTCAATATTTATGTTCCGTCATGTTTTGGACACTCACCAGTTACCTTGTTGTGGAACATGTACAAAGTCAATTGCATACTCCTCACAAGTATGGGTGACCTTTACTTCACAAGCAACGAATAGTCAGAACAGGTTATCCCGCTACGAGTCATATGACAAAGACATACATGTAATTAGTAGCCAAAGCTATCATCGGAAACTTAAATTAAATCTGATTACATTAAATGAAGGGAATATTACAATTGTCTTGAATGTGGACAATCGATCATGTAAGTCATTAGGCTTGAGTGAGTCTAACACATCAAGACGCACATCGACAAGGGATATGTCTATACAAAACCAATGACCATGATTTGTTCCAACAAGTAGTGGAAGTAAAAGCTGCAAGAAAAAGAACATCGACCGATGATGCATAAGTTGCATAACCAAACCAACTGAATGTAGCAATATAAGTGGAAATTAACGTACCTGATCACATTTGGCCACGTTGTACCCAACTTTCTTAGTATCAACCTGATCCTTCAAGACTAGGGGTGAAACCGGTTCGGTTCGGTCCGATTCTTTGCAATTTTTGAGAGAACCGGGAAAAACCGGTTCGGGAACACTAGAGAACCGAAACCGAGTTTTCAAGGTCGGTTCGGTTCGTGTTTCGGTTCGGCCGGTTCGGTTTGGTTTGCTAGTCGGTTCGGTTGGATGGGCTACAATTTGGGCCAAGCCCAACGCATTCACAGCCCATTAAAAGGCATTCTAAGCCCATTCAAACATAATATAAGCCCATTCAAACATAATATAAGCCCATCCAAACAAATCAAACTTTGGGCCACAAGCCCAATAAACAAAAGGCAGTAGCACACCAAGTGCCAACTAGAAATGAGTTTTGGGCCAAGCCCAATAAAGGAAAAAAAAACAGCAGCATAATAATGAGTTACAGTGTTACACAACTCTTCTACTCTTCTACATGCCTCCTGCCTCCAGGCTCCAACAGAGAGCATACAAAATTACAAATTACAATATGAAAAACATAAGAGTTCTCCAACAGACAGTTTCAACATACACAACATGAAATACTTGGAACAAAAGAGAAAGTAGCTCCTAAATTAGCCATGGCAACAACATCAATTATTCAATTCCCATTTCCCATCAAGTCATCAACATCCATTCCTTTCTTCAAGTCCCAGCCAACAGTAGCTCCTAAATTAGCCAAAAAATAAAGGGGGGTGATGGTAAAATACTAAAAATGTTAAAATGAACAAGACAAATTTAAAGATACCCATTTAGTGTTACCTATTTCTTTTCCAAGACTCCAATGCTTATAACTCGGTGACACATGAATCCTCCAACACTTCCGAAACCACTAAAAAGTAACAAAAACAAAGAACATGAAACAATTTAAACCATGAAATACTTGGAACAAAACTCAAACAAACAAATTATAGTTAAAGAGTAGTACCCGATTCAAGTTCCTCCACCTCATCTAGTGCATCTCGAAGAGATATTTCGGATGGGTACCTCAACCAATTTTGTGTACAAATAAGGGCCTCTGCCATTTTGGGAGAAAGAGAGGTCCGGTATGGGTCAAGAACATGTCCTCCGGTGCTAAATGCGGATTCGGATGCAATGGTAGATACCGGAATAGCTAGAATGTCCCGTGCCATTTGAGAGAGAATGGGCTACTTGGCACAATTAATGGACCACCAAGTCAATAGATCAAAGTTCTCATTTTTAGCATCTTCATTACCCTCCATCCAATACCTTTCTAACTCCGATTTGCTCACCATATTAGTCTCCTCTTCCATATGTTGCAGGAATTCCGAATCCATTGCCTCACATAAATTCAACCGCCGTTTTCCCTTTTTGTCCTTGTTTCTAGAGGACTCAATCACATTTGGTGCTTGCCCATCTTCCATACTTCTCTTCTTATACCAATTATAAAGTCTTTTCATTCCATCCTTTATCTCAACATTCTTGCTTTCAACTTCTTCTTTTTCATGGTATTTGCCTAAGCTCCATCTCACATACTCAAATTTGTAACGGGGATCAAGAACATTAGCATACATCAACAAAGAATTGACCCCAATATTTGTCATACTTGTTGCTCATACCCCTTGCCAAAAGCACCAAGTTAACATCATCACTCACTTCCAATTTGCAAATTGCAATTTTAATAGTCATGACCTCTTTGAAAAATGTATTGCAAGTCACATATAAAGAACCCGAAAATTTCTCCGTTACAACATAAAACAATCTAAGAATTTCAACATACATCTCCACAATATTCCAATCATCACTAGTAAGAGTACCAAGTATTGGATGTTTCCCTCTCCGTTTCCCTTGGCCTATCCCTCTCTCCATAATGTCACTTGACCCATCTACATTCCCTTGGCCTTCCAATACATGTTCATTCTCATTGTTTACACCAATCGCATCCTCTCTAACACCAACAACAACATTGAGATTGTCTTCCTCTTCCAATCTCTCAAAAGCTTTTTGATATACCAAAGCTCTTTCCAACATAAAAAGGGTTGAGTTCCAACGAGTGGCCACGTCTAAATAAGGCTTAAGTTTATAATCAATTTGGTCGGTAAGGACGCATTTTTTAAACTTGTCGTACCTTTGGGGCGAGGATCTCACATACCTCACAATATTGCGTACTCTTGCAATTGACGAATCAACATCTTTTAACCCCTCACGGACAATCAAATTCAATATGTGAGCACAACACCTAACATGCAAAAACTCATGGCCTAGAATAGTGGAGTCTCTTTTCGAAGTCTTCTTCTTCATGAAATCAATTATGCCATTATTGGAGCTTGCATTATCAATTGTGATTGTCAAGATGTTGTCAATCCTCCACTCCACCAAACATCTTTCTACCTCCTTACCAAGTGTCTCGCCTTTGTGATTTGGAACTAAACAAAAGTTAATGATTTTTTTATGGAGTTTCCAATCACTATCAATGTAGTGGGCCGTAAGACACATATAGTCAAGATTTTGTAGAGAAGTCCAAGTGTCCGTGGTGAGGCAAATTCGTTGATTCTTAAATACTTTCTTTAAAGCTTTCTTATTGTCTTTGTACAATTCAAGACAATCTTTTGCAACCGTTATCCTAGATGGGATTTTGGTCCACTTTGGTTGCACCACATGCATGAACTTTCTAAAACCTTGGCCTTCAACAAAACGAAAGGGCAACTCATCAAGAATAATCATTTCTGTAAAGGCCTTTCTACATGCATCCACGCTAAATTAAACTCGCTAAGTTCATATAGTTTACATCTAACGAGAATATGGGTTCTCATTGACGATGTCCCATTTTGATCGCTATTGCAAGTAAATTCCGCTCCACAATAGTTACAAGTAGACTTTTGCTTCCCACCCACCTTGTGTCCTTTTGAAAAATGATCCCACGCGAGTGACGCATTTTTAATTTTTGGTTTTTTCTTTTGGGGTTCATTTTCATCCTCATCCTTCACTAAGATGAGTTCATTCTCATCATCAATATCAACTGAATCAACCCTATTAGATCCAATGGCAGTTACCCCAGATACATCCATCTACAAAGGAAATTTTTTTACTTTACTTTAGTCATTTTTACTTTGCACGTAAAGCTAAATTCAAGCTAGATTATAAAGAAAGCAACCACATGCAGAGCAACAAGCCAACAACAAGCCATCCAAACTTCAAGTTTATGCAGAAACCACCAATTCAAACAACAAGTCATCCAAACTTCAACTGATGCAGAAACCACCGATTCAAACAATGAACAAAAACGGGCAGAAGGGAGAGAAGACTTGTACATTCGGTAAACAATGATCCAGTTGCCTAACTTGCCTGGTTGTAAGTATGAGGATCTAGACCCTAACAAAGTAAACAAACAGTAAGACAAGGAACATAAACAGTACATAAACAGTCGTCTCAACAATCATCCTAACAGAATCCAAAAAGACAAGGAACATAAACAGTACATGTGAGCATGAGGATCTAGAAGACCAGAACTGTCGAATCTAGTTGTGAGTATGAGGATCTAGACCACGCCTTGACCTTACGGAATACAGACACAATAAACAGTAAACACTAAACACGATCATCGATTCATCATACTCTGGTATGTCAGATTTCTATTACAATTTTCGGGTTAGTTAAACAGTTAAACAGTAAACACCATCATCCTCATGCTCACATCTACTGGTATGCCGGTAAACAGTAAACACCAACATGAAACGCCGGACGGGGAGGACGAGAGGGGGGAGAGAGAGAGAGAGTCGTCGGGCCGAACTCAACTGGGTTGGGGGAGTTGGGGATTTAGGGTTACAAATGGGGGTGGGGCGGCTGTTGAGTGTTGACCACTTGACCGATTTATAAGTATATATAGTATGTAATAAAAAAAATAATATATATATATATATATATATAATGGAACCCCTTCCTATCCAAACCACTATTTACGGACCTAACGTCCGGACGTCCACCTCCCCAATTTTTTTTTTTAAAATCCGAACCGTTAGATGTGTTTAAAACGTGTTTTTAAGGTCCAACGCAAAGATTTGGCAAAAAAAAATAACCACTATTTACGGACCTAACGTCCGGACCTCCACCTTCCCAATTTTTTTTTGAAAATCCGAACCGTTAGATGTGTTTAAAACGTGTTTTTAAGGTCCAACGCGAAGATTTGGCAAAAAAAATACCCGGAAGGGCTTGATCGGGGCAATTTTTCACAAAAACGCTATAGGACCTTAAAAACACGTTTTAAACACATCTAACGGTTCGGATTTTCAAAAAAAATTGGGAAGGTGGAGGTCCGGACATTTTAAAATCCGGGAGTTTGGATTGGAAGTTTTTTGTATATATAATATCATTTTCTTATCCGGACCTCCCGGAAATAAGAAAATTTGTGTTTTTTTTGTGTTGCAAATTGTTTTTGGAAAATCTGATCCGTCCAATGTGTTCAGAAGGTGTTTTCAAGGGTCCATGCGGGAAATCTTCAAAAAAAAAATACCGGGAAGTGCTTAATCCAAGCATTTTTTCGCAAAAACTGTATCGGATTGTCAAAAAAAAGCTCGGATCATGGAGTCCTGGATCCCGGAGGAGAAGGGGACTCTATATATAAGTTACGGACCTAGGGGTTTTTTCGACTTTCCGGACCAAATTTCGACGATCCGAACCGTTAGATGTGTTTAAAAGGTGTTTTCAAGGTCCAGCGCGAAGATTTGGCAAAAAAAAATACCCGGAAGGGCTTGATCGGGGCAGTTTTTCACAAAAATGCTATATGTTCGGATCGTCGAAATTTGGTCCGGAAAGTGGAGTCCGGACGGTAGGTCCGTAACTTAAGGTTCGGGTAGGAAGTTTACTATATATATATATATATATATATATATATATATATATATATATATACACCGGCGATCCTGTCAAGGATCCCGGATTTCCCGGATTGAAGGGTTTTTTGGTGTTTTGATGCTTTTAAAAATTGTTTTTGGGAAATCCGAGCCGTCAATGTCTTGAAGGTGTTTTCCAAGGTCCACGCTGGAAATCTTCAAAAAAAAATACCGGGAAGGGCTTGATCCAAGTAGTTTTTAATAAAACCGTAAATATAAAGTTTTTGCGAAAAACCGCTTGGATCAAGCCCTTCCCTGGGTATTTTTTTGAAGATTTTCCGCATGGACCTTGGAAAACACCTTCTGAACACATTGACGGATCGGATCGTCAAAAATATCGGGAAGTGGAGTCCGGATCCGGGACTCCCGGACTATTCCGACGTCCATGATCCGAGCATTTTTTGACGATCCGATCCGAGCATTTTTTTGACTTAGGAGACATTTTTTTGACTTAGGAGACATATTAAAAGATAATTAAAACAGAGTATTAAAACAGGCGGTTAAACCAAATGCATAAATCATGCATAATAATAAGGGCGGAGACATATTAAAAGATAATTAAAACAGAGTTTAAACAAAGTAGAACCGGCCATAATAAAGACAATAATTAAAACAGATAATGAAAATGTAAATTCAAATCATTGTATTGAATTGAAAGGCTTACTTGAAGCTACTGGTACATATGGGGGGGAAGGAAGAAGTTGAGAGAGATGGGTCGAGGGAAAGTAGAGTTGAGAGAGAGGAAGAAGAGTTGTAAAAATAACTCTAAAAATGCAAGATGCCTAACTACTGATCTTGAGAGTCCTTTTATAGAATAAGGAACCCTGTTTACAATCATTCTAATTTTGAAAAGTAAAGAGCACTTGATGTTGCTTTTGACTTGAGGAGCTGCTTTCGGTGGAAAAGCTGAAATAATTGCTTTCTCTTTTGGCAAAAGAGGTAATTGGTCTTGCTGGACGTAATTGGTCTTGCTGGAAAGTTTGATTTCATAATTTCTTTGTGGAAATTATGAGGGAAAGTTGAAAGGTAGAACCCACCATGTTGATTGCCTTCTTTGTGCGATCATTTCGTTTTGATGATGAAGTTGTTGGTGAAAAAGGCATGAGATAAAGGGAGTGATCCCCATCCTTGTCTTTCCATAATTGATTTCTTGTAATGACACTTTTGACTTCTTTGTTTTGCTATGGATGATATTGAGTTGGAATTTCACTGGAATAATTGGCTTCTTCCAGGGAGCTATCAGACATATCGTAATCTTGTTCTTGATCATTTTGCTGCTGGATGTAGTCTTCAAAGGCTTGAACTGCTACAATATTTTTGGTATGGAAAATAAAAGGGACTTCGCCATAATAATGTAGGGTACGGATTTTTTGTATTGGATCCTCACTAAATAAACCATATTGCTTTTGTTTTTGGGTAAAGGATTCTGTGTCGCCAATGTGGCTGGCAATGTTGTATGCAATGGAATCTTGTATTTGTTGAGGTATGGGGTTGGAACAAATCCAGGTCGGAAATTCGCAACCTAATAAAGGAAATTGGGTATAATGGTCATTGTAATTTTGACTAGAGGTTACATGAATAATATGTTGAGCTGGGATAATAGAACCAAAAGGTGTCCATTCTGGCATTTTGCTTTGGATAATTGCTTGACAAACTAGTACCCAAGGTATAGCGAAACAGTTTTGGATACAAATGGCTAATTTTCGGGGTATGCGGTTTGTTTGGTTGATGTTTGTAAAAATCATTTGGTGAAGGAACCCGTAATCAAGTAGGGTCATGGGGGTAATTTGGATTTGCTGGTTTTCGTATGGTACAGTGATATCTTGGAAAGTGGTCATGTTAATGCATGCTTTGGGAATACTAAAAATTAAGTTGCATTCACAGTTGGATCTATCTAATGGGATTTCTTGGCAATGGATTTTATTTTTGGGACAGTGTTTCAAGTTTGGATGTTGGTAGTAAAGGGTGTCCCAAGTGAAGGATAGGCCAGGGAGAATCTCTGGATAATTGAATGGGTTTTGGCCAGCAATTTGGACTAATGTTTGAAAAAGAAATTGGTGAAAATGCTGGCCTTTTTGTTGGGCACATTGTTGAATGGTGGTAGTAATTTCTGTTGGGAAATTTTTGGGAAATATGGATAATGTTTTTGGTAATGCTAAAATTTTTGGAATGGATGTACACACGCTATCACCATCATCCAGTGGGGATGACTGCACATGCTCAGCTATTACCAGTGGGGCAATAGAGGGACGTCGTTTGAAATTTTGGAGTTGCTGTTGCAACGTTTTGACCTGATCCATGAGTGTTTTGTTCCTGTCAAGTAAATTCTTATAACAAGCAGGCAATAAATTGTTAGAAATGTTTGAATTCGAAATTTGTTTTTGATGACAGAAATTTTGATTTTGAAAATAGATGCTCAAGGCATCGAGAGATTTTTGTAAATGTTGGGTGTTTGTAGCACTCCATATGTTATCTAGGAGACATTGTTGAGTGTTATTAATGTCTCTTAGATAACGAAGTAGTCGAAATTTTTGATTTGATCCAGGGGCAAAATTTGGTAGTGAAAACTCTCCAAAATGCCTATTTGTTGTCATCTGCAAAATAAATAAGTTAAATAGAATTTGAGGAAGTAGAATCTTGAGCAGAAAGAAACGGAAATGTAATTGATTTGCCAAGTGGTGAAGCAGTTATATTTGTATTGGAAGTAAGAAATGGATAAAGAAGAGAAATAAAGGGAATTCCTAAAATAACATGATTGGTCAGGTTTTGGGTGAGAACAAAAGAGGTTTCGAAATAGGTTTGGTCTTGATGAATTAAAACTTTAGGCAATTTATATTTGATTTTTAATTTACTTCCGGTTGCCGAACATAATTGGTCATTGGTTTTATGATAATATTTAGCAGGAATAATATTTTCTTGGATACAATTTAGATCGGCGCCCGTATCTATTAAAGCGATAAGCTGGATTTGAAAGTCGTCAATAATTAATTTTATTTTTGTATGCCATTTTGAAATATGAGGTTTGTTAATTATTGAAAGTGTGTTTTGTTCTTGCAGTATTTCTGGAATAATTTCTTTTGGTGGTTCGTCGTTGAATGATTTTGCTATTTGTAAAAGTTCTAATGTATAATTTATTTGATTTATTTGTATTTGAAATTTTTTATTTTCTTGTTGGAGTGTATTGATTTTTTCTTGTAATAGGTGGATATTTTCTTTGACATTGTACTCGGGGCTTTTTGTTTGACGGAACCGTTCTAAAGTTTCATTTAGGTTAATAATTGGCGTTGGTATTTTTGGTTCATTATTTTTGTTATTAAACACATTTTTTAATTTTTTGATATATTGTTGTTTTAATTGGTCGTTCTCAATTTTGCTGATTAGGTCAATTAATAATTCTTCTTCTGGGAGATCTTTGGAAATAACATTGATTTGCTGACAGCATGTATTGTTACAACCGAATTTGATTTGGTCTTCATCATTACTTGAATCTAAGGAGTGGTATTCTGAAGAGGAGTTTGTAGGTTCTTCATTACTATTATCTTGCTGATTTGAGATTTTGAATATTTCTAGTATAGCGAGTTTATCTGTTTCGGAAATTGCCAATTGATTGATTTTGTTTTTAACTTTGCAAGTAGTTTTGTAATGGCCTTTTTTGCCACAGTTAAAACAGGTAACATCTTTTTTATTACTTTGTGTTTTTGGTTTATTTGTTTTGTTTTTATCGTATTTTGGTTTATCGTAATATTTATCTTTTGGGATATATTTGTTTTTGGGGTTGTATTTATCTTTTTGTTTTTCTGAGGAGGTTGTTTTGGTGGTTCTTCTAGAAGGGGCTATAGGAGGAATACCGTATTGTTCACAGAAATTTCCTAATTCATATTTTGCTTTGATTTTATCTTTTTGTGCTTGTCTATTGATTTTCATATCGATACACATTCGTAATCCTTCTTTTTGAATTGTGCTGATAATATCACCGTAAGTTAGGTTGTCATAATCTATAGCTCCTGTTGGTTGGCTAAGAACATCTCTAATTTTGTGTGCAAATAAACTTGGGAGACCATTGATAAATTTTTCTTTCCAAAAAGATTTTGTGCAATCATCTCTTAACATTACTCTGGATGTAAAGACATCTTTGTACCATCTAAAATCGCTTAATGTTGGACAATGGAGGTTACTAAGTTGGTCATGGATTCTTGAAGTAATATGGCTGGGTGTTCCTATAAAATGTTTTACAATTGTGAATATTAAAGTATTGATGCCATCATGTCGAGTCATGTTAACTTCTTCATCAAATATTGGAAATCCATTTTCATCAACTTGTATTGAATTTCTGATTTCAGATTTTGAGTCATTAGTTAGGTATTTATCCCACCAAGATTTTAACATTCCTGTAAATCCTGTGGTTAATAAATCTACAACTTGAGGTTGGGTATGGTCGAAAGTACTAAGATAAGTATTGGCCACCATGGACATATGGTTTAATTTTTCTAATATTTGCTGTTCACTAAGACCATCTATGTTCCATTCATATAATTTGTTTGCAGAAACAGAAAATTGGTTTAATAGGCTTCTATCTTCTAATTGAAGATCTACTGGGGTAGGTTTTGTGTACCAATTCTTGGTTGTAATTATTTGCGTATTTGGGTAATAGATTTTGTTGATTTTGGTATCTGTAAATTGTTCTTCAATTTTTGTAATATCGTCATCTGTTGTAGTATCCGTATCATGTATCTGAGTTAATGTGCTAATATTTTCATTTTTGAGTACTAAATTCTTCTGATTGGATTCAATTCTGTGTAATAATTCCTCTATTTTGGCAATATTTTCAGTTGGAGTGAGTAAGGGTTTGATCCTCTGTTCAGGGAAACTAATGAGAGGTTTTTCTTGTTGATTTGAAGAGGATGCTGATGTTGGTGTAGTTTCTTCTAGTCGGGTTTCTATTTTATCTAATTGTTTTCCTATAATTAGTAGGCTTTGATTTGTATAATTATTCTGTGTTCAATTAATTTTTTAGTTTCTGATTCCCGGTCATTAGGTATTTTAAAAGGGGCAGCAATTACTGTTGTGCCTCTGTAATCTAGGTGGATTGTTTCTAAGGGGGGGTGGCTTGAAGAAACAAAAGTATTGTCCGATTTTTGCCATTTAACTTTGGTTATAGTGTTGATTTTGTTGTAATAATTATCAATGTAATCTAGGAGATGTATATCGGTGTTGATATCATGCATAAACTCATGCCATTTTGTAAATATATCATTTTTTACTTGTTGGGAAAAATCTTTGTAGAATTGATCTCGCCTTGTTTTATTTTTTGCGGATCTGAATTCGTTTAAAAGATATGGTATGTTTATTTCATATATTTTGTTAATGGTAAGTAGATTTTTATCTATGTGACTAGGTGTTTCATCTTCAAAGTCTGTCTGTGTAGGAGATTGAGGGGATTCTTCTGATTGGGGTTGGACATAATAAGGTTTGGTGATTTGGGCTGAGGATTCTACTCCTTTGAATTTTGGCTTTTTGTCTAATAGGTTTGTATCAAATCTTGGGATACTAGTAGAACTACTACATCGGCTAAGTTCCTTTATTTTAAAAGGGGTATTGGGTCGATGTTGATCAAAGCTTATTCGAACTGATCCATCAAGATATTGTTGTATGTAATCGATGTCTAATGTTTCATTTTGTATGTTTGTAGGATAATTTTCATTTTCAGTTACCCAAGTATTAGGAAGTTGAATGTCATTCCATTGAATGGTTTTTGGTACTTGGATATTGGCATTTGTAGTACTGCTTTGGATGAGGACCGTTTTGTCTTTAGGACTTTTTACAAGAGCATGGATATTAAGATTTGTTTTTGTACATTTGTAATAAACTCGGTATATTAAAGCAATAGAATGGCTTCCTTCTAGCATTTGGGTAATTGCTCCAGATGTTTGGAGATTAAGAGTTAAGGCTTTTAATATGTGTTTATCATTTAGGCTTAGGTGTAGATCAGGATAACAGTCAAAATGAATTGGACCATTATGTAAACTTGATTCCATTAATCCTAATAGACTATCACTAAATGTTGTGAAACGACTATCACGTAATGCTAGTAATATGGAGGAATTGAAACCTCGTCTTGTTAGAGGTTTGATGTAATCCTATATGCATAAACTTGTAGCCTTTGGCAATGTGTTGGTTAATTGATTCTTTTCCCAAAAGGGCACATTTTTCTTGTTGTTTTGTAATTGCATATATTTGTTCTGAAGTTTTTGCAACTTGGTTGGTTTTAAATTTGTCGTCAAACCAGCTAGTCTGGTAGATTTGATTTGTCGAAATTTTTGGGATATTCCAATTATGTAATTCTGTATTTAGGTTTTCAAAAACTTGTTCTTCTTCATTTATTATATCTGGTATTGAGGACATGGTTGACATGTTAGAGGTAGAAGAATTGCATTTAAACAATCGATTCATTATTTTGATGATGTGGGAGGTGTAATAGGAGCAGTTATGCTAGGTAAGTATAGACCGAAAGAGTAAGAGTGTTGGGCAAATTTATACTTTAAATAATCTGTAGATTATCTCAACTACTTGAGTTGTTTACTTAATAATTTAACTGTTTATCTGCTACAAGGCTCATACGCTACGAGATGCATACCCCATCCATACCCAAAAACGGCTACCCTACCTCGGGATTTACACACCTCAAAATGGGAACCTAGGAACCTGGGTGTCCTGCTATAGCGTGGCAGTTTGTAGATCTACAGTCAAACTATTAATAAAACAACCACAAGTATTTGGCAATAATACACTGATTATTTAGAGTATAACTGTACCCTACATCCTACAGTAAACTGGTCTAACCACCCGGCATCCTACAGTAAACCAGTGTATTAAAACCGGCCATATTACTTAAAACCGGTTCCGTTCGAACCGGTCTCAAAATATTCAAAACCGAGAACCGAACCGGTTCTTAAAAAATTTAAATTTTGCGAACCTGACCGAACCGGGTAAACTAAAAAATCGAACAATATAATCGGTTCTAACCCATTCACCGGTTCGGTTCGGTTCGTTTTTTTTTTTCTTTCTTTCTGCCCTACTCAAGACATTGGGAAACCTGTTATTTTTACGAGTAGCTTCAAGTAGATTCCTCTACAAAACAAGTGGAAAATTATATAAGTTCACATCATAGTGCGAGAGGAATGAAAAATCTAATGCACCTATTGGTAATGAGATCGTACCGCAAAATGCGATGGGAAAATGTGACGCCTAGGTTGCGACTTTCCTTTCTCTACCTCCTTCATTTCTTTTAGCATGAGCCAATCCCTCACTGGATCAAGAACCTGCATGGATAATGGAATGATTCATTAAGTCATAGACATTCAATAAATTTTTGTTGCTAATATAGGAATATAACATAATGATAACAAGGCGGAAAGTAATTACCGTGTTGGACACAAGGCCCTTTGGGCGGAATGACTCATAAACATTGCTGAAAGTCAAAGGTCATTTCATTGACTTCATCTTATGGCACCAATCACAAACAAAAGAAACAAGAAGTCAACTACACAAACAAAAGAAACATAATACAATGATTTTGCAGCTAAAATACCCCACAATCTAATGGCACCAATCACCATCTTTGACTAGGAAAATATGGTGCCCAAAATAACGATTGCAGCATCCAAGAACACTCCAAACTGGACATCTCTAGAAAGCAAGAAGAATCACAAAAAATAGTATCCAAAGAGTTTCAGAAGAGAATATAGCCGCATGAGATAAAGTAGAACTATCCAACAATAATAGAGATCAATAACTTCAAGTGAAAGCTCTTCCAAACCATATAAACCTAATCAGATTTGAACCTCCTCATAACCCTTCAAACAACAACTTCAGAGCTGGCTTGAGCAATAAAATCAGTAGCAGAACAAAGCCAACTTCAAAAAAATATATAACCCCAGCCTCATGAGATGAAGTACAGCCATCAAGCAAAACTAGAGATAAACCCATTCATAATAATTTGAACCTCCTCATGGGACTTGAAACAACACATCATAAGAGAAAAAGGAGATAATCGAAGCGATACAAGTATTATAACTATCACAATGATTAGCAACAGCACCTCAAAGCCATATCAGTTGCATATCAAGATTCAACAGAGGTAATCATAATAGATGCATAAAAAGATTATCAACAACGTGAATAGCATCCTTGCTCTTTCATGGCTTTGGTCGATCTCCGGAGAAGATAATCCAATATCTTCTTCTCCTCCTTTGTCATCTTCTGTACCTTAAAAGGTGGTTGTGAAACATACGAATGCTGAGTAGATTTACTCTGTTTTATAGGACGATTCCCTCGTCTCTGAGTTGGTTGAGTAGACACTGTCTATGTTTCCTTGGTGATGGGTGTATCGCCAAGTACATTCTTTGAAGAATTTTGAATAAGTTGACAAATGGGTGTTTCCCATTCGTTGCCTCCATGCGCAACATATTCTCTCTTGTTCTTGTTCTTCATCTTATTCTGTATGTTCTTTTTTTTTTCTCTTTCTCTCCCTCTTGTTTTTCTTGTTTGTCTCTCTCTCTCTCTCTCTCTCTCTCTCTCTCTCTCTCTCTTCTTGTACTTCTTCTTCTTCCTTCTCCTTGTCCTCATCTTCTTTTCTCTCTCTCTCACATATTCTTCCCCATTTTCTTCTTCTTTTCCATTTTGTTCTCCATTTTTTTTCGTTTCCAAGGCCAGAGAGTACGCAGCATCCATGGCACGCAAGTTGTCCACATTTTTCTATCAACTGATATATTAACTTATGGTATTGTTGAATATAGGCCTACAAGAGAAAATTAATAATAGATTAGTAGGTGATATGAATGGATCATATTTTGGGTATAAAAGTACAACTTAATTAAAAATCACTGGATTTTGCATGTTGTGAGGAGGAAAGTCAGCCAACACAACCTCCTTAGCTAGGATGTCCTCCGGCTCCATTATTATGTGCTTAGCTATCAAATCATTTGTCCATAATGCAATGAGAAGCTGACCTTGTTCGACACTATGGTCGCCGCGCATAACATTCATCGGGAATCGGTCAAAGTATATTATCTCCAAAAATTATATACCGACTTGTTAGAAAATAAGTCAAGTAAGCAAATAAGAGGTTAAAGTCTAACAGATAATGTTGTTGGACATACCATTAAAAGGAACAAACATCCCCCAACACTTTGGCCATGTAACGGACGATGCTTTTTCAATGCTCGATCCTTGAAACTCCGAATTTGGTTTACCAACCACTCCATGATGAAAGCCGGCCATTTGTATGTCTTAATTTTGGCCATCTTAGCACATGTGACGGTAGGAAACAACGTTGGCCCGGTAGCATCCTTGGTCGTGGGGCACAAGAAAGAGCCAAATGCAAAGAGCATATACGCCTTTTGAAATTGATTGTCTGATGAGTCTTCTTGTAGGATGGCTTTTTTCAACTAGGCAAAGGACAAGCCCTTAAAAGCATCCTTAAAAGCTTCATCATTCTCCTTTGTAAACAACTTGGCAATAGCTACTCTGTGTTTCTCCTCACATCATGTTGGTACGCGCTTGATTCCACTGGGCATCCCCAACACCCTTATGAAATCTTAGTCTGTTATGGGGCAAACTCTCCCATCCCTGAATTCAATAGTGAGGGTCCTGGTGTTAAACTGCTCGGCCAATTTAACATGAAAGTCCCTGTTTAGCCAATCGCATTGGAGTTGAAGAAGATTATGAAATGGATTTTTTTCAATTAATGCATCCCTTCGCTCTTGACTTAATGTCTTGTTCAAATCAACAAGTTGCTTCGGGGTAGAGCGAGTCTGAATGGAAGCCGAATTCTGTAAATGAAGAACAAAACATAATGGTTAGATATACATTCCTTGCTTCAACTTTGATGCATAATATCTCCCATTTCAAATTTCATTACTTGTGTGAACTGAGACCAAAAAGGAATTACAAGTACCTGCACTTCATTGCCCTTCTTCCTCTTCCGGGTGTGAGGAAGTTCTTGGTCGGCGCTCGCTACTTCATCACGATATTTTTTTACATACATGGCTTTCCAATCATGGCACTCATGCGGTTTATCTTGTTTCCACACTCTTGAAGCTTTTACAATCGGCTAGTACAAGGAAATAATAAATGCGGTTAATGGACGTAAAAGAAAAGATTGATGTAAAAACAATAAGACCAATAAATGTTAGCCTCATTCAAGTGCCTAACCTCCTTCTGTCGGGCACATCCAATCATTCCATCTGGCCCTTCTCCGAGACCATCTCTTAGGCCCTCAATAAAATTAGTTCTGCAAAAAATTAAGGAATAACAAGTCACATGGGGGAATATGAAATTTGGAAGGAATTTGTAATCCTCCATCTAAACAATTCACATTATTTCAACTACACATATGGAAGGTAAAATATATGAAAACTTACAAGAAAAGATGATATCCATTGGCTCGACGTTTGCGCTTGCGAGTAACATCATCCCACTCTTCCAGTGGTATAATAGATTTTCATGCATTTGACTTCGTTCGCACCGTATTCCCTACAATCAATTCAAGAAACAATAAAAAAAATGTCAAGACATGGATGAAATGCATATTCTATTTGTATGATTACGATAATATAAATGAAAGAAGATAAAAATAGGCAAGTATAAGTTTACGAATCTACCTTTGGGTATAAGTTTTTGGCCAACATCTAATAAGTAGAAAATCTACAAAAGAAAGGTCAAAATATTTAACAAGCCAAATCCATATACATTTATGATTTTTGTGCATACACAAATAGGGTTGTGTCTATTTTCAACTCAACTCTTGAAAGTATTAGATTCAAGCTACATTTCATATTTCTAATTAAGGGGCTTGATCTATTGTTTGAAAACAAGCATGGTATCCTAATCCTACCACACCAACCGTTTAAATTATCAAAAATTAGACAGCGAAAGCCGAAAGAAGCATGAGAAGGAAAAATAGAATGCTTGCATTCTATATGTATGTTATTCAGGTTCAACATGTTCCTCAAGTCTTTTACTTATAAAAAATGATAAAGAAAACATGGTTCTGAAGTCTCTATCACTTGCTTTGCTTTGTAAAGGACTAGGGAATGCCCGTGCCTAAACGGCGCAATGTAATTTGATCTCAACTTGCTGAACTACTATTCTATTATTTATCACTGTAAATAGTTCAGTACTCTTGTATGAAGTTTTGCTAAATAACTAAACCGAGGGAATGAATGTAAGAATCCTAATATTTTTGGATCTCAAATGTGTTGCACCTTAATAGCTGTAAAAGACGAATCGAAAAACAAATGTCATGCATGCATTATTATTAGACTTCCCTAGGTTAAACTTGATGTTCCTAGAATCACAGGTAAATCATTCAGGAATTCATGTAGACCATTCAAGTAAACCAGTAACCACAGTGTTATAAAAGAAACTAACATACTTCTTACAGACTTAGGTCCTACAAATCCGTCGATAATAGTTAATTAGCTATAAAAACAAAGAGATGCAACAATTTGAACCAAGCACCCACTTACACTTAGAGTCACCCACGAGAAAATTTCATCTATTCACACGACCGTAAAGATTACAACAAACTCTCCGAAGTTGGAGGAGCTCCACAACCCAGAGCTCGATCTACTCTCTCTCACACAGCCTCACTACAAAACTCTCACACTCCACAGATTTTGTCCATGCCAGTACAAGAGCATAGCTATAGAACAGGGGAGAAGCTATCCAACAGGTGTTTCGGTGACAAGGCAGGCACACCACTCAAAACCCTCTACAATGCTCCTGAATTTCTCTCTGGTGAAAGCTATTGCTGCTACTGACTTCTCCAGCCTCTAGAAGAACCTTAATTTGTGAGCCAATCCTCACATAATTAACGTAACAGCCCTTGTTTGTGCATCAATCATCAACAACCCAGAAACCATAACTACTACTAGAAAACCTTAATGCCCCAATAGCTTTAGTAGTTTAGTTCTTCAACATATAACTAAGAAAACTGCATTCCAAAGAAAGAACAAGAAGATTCTAGTAACGATGAAATCCTAATTGGCAAGGTCAAAAACATAAAATGAACTTGAAATCCTTTCATTGAGGCCTCTGTTAGTGTATGAAGGGATTGGAACCTTGGATTAGTCGGTCCATAGAGCCAAGCTTCGAGTTATATTTAGAAAAATTCCCCCTCCAACTACCAATTGAATTTACTTGCCCCTTCAACTACGTAAATGTTAGTCAACGGAAAAAGTAGAGAAAAAAAAACCCCTAACCATCTTAATTTGCAACTAATTGAAGCGTAAAATAGACTTCTTCACCCAAACCCACTCAATCCTGTATTTGGGGATAAATCGGTAGCCCTAATTTCTAACCCCTCAACTTACTCAATCAAAGAGAGACAGAGAGACCAAAGGAATTGATATGGAGAGCTTCAAAAGAATCGATCAAAGAGAGACAGAGCGATTGTATACACCGAGCGAATTGCCATTTGTAACTATGCTCTTAGATAAGCAGAATGAAGGTGAATCGATAGAACACAATTTGGTTCCAATCATACATAATTGGGGATCATCTACATAAACTGTTGTATCTTAGAAAACAAGATCCAAATGTGAATATTTCTAGGTAACGTCATCTCAATTTTCTGCACTTTATTGGAATTTTATAACAGCCTTCCATTTGTCTATGATGGAAAACCAATTAATATGTATCTTTTGCAAATGAATCCCAGATTGATAGTTGTGGGAGGAATTGATTGGAATCAAGGTTGGGTCAGCAAGGAGTAAAAGAATCTGTATAGCACCACCAAGCTTGAGAGAGAGAGAGAGAGAGAGAGAGAGAGAGACAAAAAGGAGTGGGAGAGGGACTAATTTTTGGGGAAGAAGATGAGATTACATACACCTACACATATATTGTTAGGTGAGAGATGTAAATGCCCTTCAAAAGTACCGGTTGGGGGGTTTTGTTAAGTTTTCCATCCATGAATTGGATGGAAAATGAGGGATTGGATGAGGTGACTAACGTTTACATAGTTGAAGGGGCAAGTAAATTCAATTGGTAGTTGGAGGGGGAATTAACTAAAAATTAAATAGTTTAAGGGGCAAGTAGATTATTAACCCTTTAGAAAATGAACTTCAAAGTGCCAAAACGAAAGGTTTTTGTGCATGGCAACAAGGGTATTCCCACCAGAAAAATGGATATATCAGCTAAGGGACACAGATACTAAAAGTTCAACATAATCAATCACTCCTAATTACAAAACCAGTCTAGAACAAAAACAAGAATTAACCAAGCACTAGAACCAAATTACATAACACCCTTTTATTGCATTAGAAATCAACAACACAGACGTCATAATTATGTGATCATCAACGCCAAACCACAGGGTATAGAGAAACTAAATGCTACAATGACATTATAATCGTCAAGGGCAAGAAGTTTAACCATTTGAATAAACTACAAATGCACAGAATAAGGATACTATCCAGTCCCCAATGACTATAATGCTTCAACGAAGGGGTTTGTTTATGAAATATGGCAATTCTAATGCGCTAAACAAAGGGGTTTGTTTCTGAAAATAATCCTTCCCCCACAGATGTGCAAATAGTTTTACTAAAAACATATATGGTATGAATTCATCGTCACCATTTCATCACCAAAGACCAAATAGCTAGAGAAACAAAAACAACTACTCCCTAACTAACTTAACACCCTTCTAATTGAATTAGTAATCAACAACAATCTAGCCATAATGACCTGAGTACAACATTAGTCCCCTAACGGATTTAGCACTTCAACATCAAGAAAATATTACCATGGTAAAAAAATAACGACAATCATAATTCTAATGGTCAAGGCCAAAGCCATTAAACTATGCTAATCAACTTCAAATGCCCTAAAGAAGGGCTTTGTTCATGGCAATGTAGATATGTCATCAGAGAAATGAACATATTGTTAGCTTAAGACACACACATGTTAATAAATCACCATAAGGAATAAACTACTGAACTTTTATAGAACAAAAAACAAGAGTCACCCAAGCACCCCTTTCTTTGCATTAGAAAACAACACAACAGCCATAAAAGTGACAAAAAAAGGAGTCAACTATTACTACCTTCATCATCTAATTTTACAATGCTTCTTTTGTGGGATGAAGGAATACTATATCACACACGTTGATGGGGTCCCTATAAGCTCGGAGGCTGAACGATAACACGTTACGCAAAAATGAGTAAATGAGGAACCCTCATGAAATCAAGAAGGAAAGAGGCATTCAAAACAAGCATTTCATCGAACACATGGGGTGCACTTGAAGACAAATTAAGAGTTGTATTCCAAGTACCACGCTTCTCACAAGCATTTCATCAAACAAATAGGGTGCAAAACCCATGTCCATGTTTTTACCAACTTGGTTTGATTTTCTTCTATACAAACAACCCACAAAAAGAACACACACGCAAATATATCGGGTGGAAATTTGAATAACAAGAAAAAGGAAAGGGAATAACCTTCAATTTCAGGTAGTGGTTGAGGTCGGACAGACAACCGATAGGGCTTCGAGTGGCTTTGATTCTGACCGTCGTCGATTGGTGCCGGTGTGGATACTTCTGTAACGGGAAACAATCACTTTGTTCAGTTTACATTTCCAAAAAAATTTCCAAAAAAATTCTTTCCCCATCTCTCATCTCTCCAATCATTAATCACATTTCTCTCTCTACTCATACCCCTATATTCAATCATTATTCTCATTTCTCTCTCTATCTCTCTCCAATTATTACATCTACCTCTAATTATTACTTTTTCCAAAAATTCATCCAAACACTATCTCAAAAATATTTTTCAAAATATTCTTTTCAAAACTCTCAACCAAACACAGCGAATATTGTCTGGGTGTTCCGGTAAGACAGAGAGAGCGAGAGAGAGTGCACCGCGTTGCACAGGGAGGGAGCGAGAGAGATGGAGGGAGGTTACTCGATGGATTTGAAACAACGAAGAAAAGAAAAAGGGAGAGAGGGTTTCTTTTGTTTTACAGGGGAAAATTAATGTGAGGGTATTTTGGGCATTGCAACTAAAAATTACCATGTATCTGTCATTTCTTTTCTCCTTACCATGTCTTTGGAATTTCCCAAACCATGACCACCTTTTGGTCATTATTTGCTCCTAACACCATGTATTTGTCATTTTCCCAATATTTTTTTATGTAAATGATTTCACCAAAATAACTTTTTCTTTTTTTTATTTTTGATTGTTTTGTTGGTAATCAGAAAAACGACTATATTGGTAACAAAACTTTTCTCCAACATTCATTATCAATAATCAAGTTATCCTTCAATTCGATCACTTCACCGATTTCGCAATTGATTCAAAATTCTTCAATAGTTCTTTGAAAGAGACAAAACTGTAGGGAGGAATTACATAAAGCTTTTTGGATTGATGTGGTCCCATGAACAATTGGTGGCAGGGCTGTGTGTGTGTGTGTGTGTGTGTGTGTGTGTGTGAGAGAGAGAGAGAGAGAGAGGATCAATTGGTGGCAGGTAGGTCTGTGTGTGTGTGTGAGAGAGAGAGATAGAGAGAGGAGGAGGAGGGGGCAGGGTGTGGTTTACGAACAAATGGTGATGTATGTGATTAAATTGATTTCAAGTTTGAGGAGGATAGAGAGAGAGAATGAGAGATGGACCTAATCAGAGTCTAAAGCAGTGGGAACTAGAAAGCGATAGTAGTGTGCACAAGGGAAATGGACTCCCTTCTCTCTCTCTCTCTCTCTCTCTCTCTAAAAAAACAGACCCCCTTCTCTCTACTTTCTTCAATTAGGGTTATTTCAGCTTGGGGGGTGGGGCTACCACCTCCCTACTCCACCCCCCTCCTCTTTAGTCTGCCACCTCTCCTCCATACCTATGTTTCTCTGAATCCTAAACCTATCCACTTCAGCCCCTTCTTCCACGATTTCCATCCCACCTCTACCATCACAGCCCCCCTCCTATTCCATCCCCATCCTCCATCTCTTCTTCCTTTCTCTACCGCCTCATACCCTCCACTCTCATTATGGTTTTGGGACAGATCTGACGGAGAGGTGAAGCAACGGTGGCTTGGCTCCCCTCCGGCGAATAAGCCACCAGATTTGTGGCTGCGTTTTCTGGCGGCAAGTAACTGACCGGAATTTAGTTAGTTTTTCTTGTGTTTTTTATTTTTTGTTGTTTTATTTTTCTTGCTATCCCCTTCGTGGGATTTCTTGCCCCTGTGAGGGTGCTCTTTTTGTTGATTTCATCTGTTATGTTTTGCTAATGGTTTGAACTGGGTATCCGTTGGGGTTCTCTACTGCTAAATCGATGATGGACTCTACGCCGACTTTGTGTTGGCCTGCCTTAGCAGTATGTGTCTTTGGGCCTGCAAGCCTGTGTGCTTTGTTACAGTTGCTTGTGTCTAGATTTTGATAGTTTTGGTTCAGTCCAATATGTTAAGATGAAATCTTTTGCCTTTATGATTGTAGTATGAATTGCCTTGACTTGATCAAAAAAAGGAAATGAATTGCGGGATTGACCACCGTAAGTCAATTTACCACCATAGACCAAAAATATTTTACAGGAAAAAACGATTTACATATGATTTGTACACCAAACACCAGAAAATAGGTAAATTTTTTACAGGAAAATATTTTACGATCAGACAAACGGAGCCTAAATTTGGAGACCTAAGGGCAAACCAAACAATGTATCTAAATTACCTTTTTAAGTTATTTTACACAGGCAAGAAGTAGTTGCAATTTTTCAAAATTATTTTGCACAAAATTGAAATAATTTTGTTAAAAATATAGAAACTCGTTGTCAACCTTCACATGATTTTTTGTTTCCAAAACCACCAAGAAATAAAATTGAAGGATATGTCGCACCCTTTTTCTTAAATAGATGAAGAAAATGAAAACAACACCAAATAGACTTGCATTGGAATATCTGGATAAGCTAATTTGTTATACCCATTTCATTATATAAATAAAAGAACACATTAAATCCTTTTCACACATTCTTACAAATAAATTTTGGCACTCAAACTAGACAGACTTGACTAGTGTGTTCAAACAAATTTGAATCATGAAGTTCATCAATTGTTACCACAAGAAATACAAGAAAAGAACAAGGAAGCAAACGATATCTTCGATTTTTCTACTCGCCCAGGTGATACTGTATCTCCAGGGACAACAATATGGGATTCATCGGCGCCACTTTCCCTCGCTTTGTTGCACTCATCCATGAAGTCCTTGAACGCGTTTTTAACGTATTCAACGGCCTCGCCAACGGTCATGTTTTCGACTAGTTTGTGAGGGTAAGTGTCCTTTTTATGGTCTCCACATAGTGTTGCTGCCATTTGCACTAGTTCTTCTTGGAACTCACTCAGTTTAGCATTTTCTTTCGTTTCAATCGTTCTTAGCTTCACCGGTTCTGGTAATGTAACTGCAAAAATGCAGAACAACAAGCCCCAAAAAGAAATTATTTCCAGAGTCTCTCTAAGCATATGGCATAGACAAAAGTTGTAATACAAATCAAGTTATTTGAAATTGAAAACCTTGCTTGTTAGAAAGCTCGTTTGATCTTGGCTGGTTGGGTAAATAAGTCAAGTCTAAACCAATTTTGAAACTCTTTAATTTGTACAAAAGTTTCTTAGAAAAATGAAAGGTATGTGGATTTAATTACCTGGACAATCTGTTCTCGGGCTACTTCGGCTGAGAACACCTTCAAAAGTACCTGCCCATGTGTCTCGCTTTGTCAAGAACTCTTTCAAATTGAAAATCTTTTTAACGGTGGCCGGAAGGGAAGAATGCTCAAACTCTGACGTCGGATACGGTCCTGAAGGCCCATGCAACACTGCATTTTTCATGATCGAAAAAACAGTTCAACTTGGTTATTGAAATATCCTCGAAGTATTGGTAAACATATTTATCTAGTCATTGAGATTTCAATTTCCTTTTTGCATTGTTAGTTTTGCATTAAGTTTTTATGGATTATTAGTTTGTCTCGATGAGAGGAATCCAAAAAGTAAAAAATTATGCTCAAAACTGTAACTTTTTTTAAATAAAGACAAAAATAATTCAAAACAGATTAAAAAGAAAAAAAAATCCAAAAAAATCTGTTTTGAATTAGTTTTATCTTATTCAAAAAAAAAATTAACCTAATTTTTACTTTTTAACCGAAAACTAAAAAATGAATAAAATTTACGGAAAATAATCCTCAAGACGAACTAATAATCCTAAAAAAGTTAACCGAAAACTAAAAGTACTCCCCCTATGGCAAAGCCCCCTATGGCAAAGCCGGTCCTGAGCTACGGTACAAGAGGCGACCTTTTTTTTTTTGAACAGCGTACAAGAGGCGACCTTAGCCCCTAAATAAGTGTAAAACTTAGGAGCCCCAACTATTTAATTATTCTACCCATCATATTAACTCAGAAAAAAAAAAAAAAAAGCCAAAAAGGAAAAAAGGAAAAATTATGGATCATTTTCGAAGTTTGCCTTGGGCTCCCGCAATGTCCGGGCTAATCATGTGCTTTGGAGCAAGAACCCCACGAACATACTTTGCAATGGAGCCGATAATGATAATAATAATAATAATAATAATAATAATAATAATAATAATAATAATAATGATAATGATAATAAATGCCACCATACTTTTCAATGATAAAAATCTCTATCGCATTATTCTCCTAATCATGCTATTAAAAATTCACAACGAATAGCATATAGAGTATATTTCTTTTCCTTAATAAAATAAAAAACAAGACTAGTAGTAATACAATAATGTACATGAAGTTATAGCATATGCCTTTGCAACGGGTAGGGTATGGATCGGGGGACCCTATTCTACCCCCGATCCCCAATTGAGAAGTTCTTCCCCATCCCCACCTCCATACCCAAAAGGGATAGTGGACAATCCACCATACCCGCCTCCCATTGGGGATCGGGTATATTCGAGTAAATCCATATCCAAACTAGTTGAACAAAAAAAAAAGAGGATAAGATCTAATTTATGTGCCCTATACTGACAAAAACAACCATTTAAAACAAAATAGAATATAAAGTTGCAAAGAAATAATAGTCTACCAAGATTATATACAATTTAAAAAACTACCATTATTAAACTTTTTTTAACACATAACCATATATAGTTTTAATTTGGAACAATATACATAAATTATACCAATATGCATACTTATACATATACACACACATACATATACATTTATATACTACTATATGCCCGCATATATACATACAATATTCATAAAAATATGTATACAATTTGAAACGGGGCGGGTACGGGTATTCGGAGACGGGTATCACAAAATCATACCCGCTCCATTTTCAATCGGGGATTCTTTAAGTTCTAACCATACCCGCTCCTATTGGATGAAAAATCGAATAATATCCTCCTCCAAATAGCCGGGGGTGGGGCGGGTATCCATCGGGTTTGGGGAAATTGCCATCCCTACAAAGGAACGGCGATACATACACTCCCAGGGAGTCACTCCCTCTCTCACATGGGGTGTGGTCCCCAGATCTGGGCCCCACACCCCATGTGAGAGAGGGTGTGGCTGGGAGTGGCTCCCAGTGAGTGTATGTATCATTTTTGTTTGCGAAATCATGCAACGGTTGGAGAGGTGGACCCCACGGGTCCACGTCCACATGGTATGGCTGCTAATAAGTACTCCCTCCGTCTCAATATTCCAGTGCAATTTTTTAACTAGTTATTTTTTCCAATCTATAACGCATTTTACGTGCAATATAGATCTTATTTAATAGAACTCAATTAGTTTTATTATACAAAGTTTTTAAAATCTCTAAAAATATTAGATTGAAAGATATAAACAGTTAAAAGTTGTGATGAAATCTGAACAGAACAAGCAATTTAGGACAGAGAAAGTAATAAGGACTCAATGGTGTATAACTCGTTTCCACTGCACCCAAACAACAATGTACTTGAGTGATTGTTCAGTAGCCTTAGGGCGCGTTTTGCTAGGTGGTGCCCCGACTCTCTCCACCACACATTTGTGAGACCTCCACAAAAATATGTTGATCGAGCTAACTCACATAAGGGGTGCATAGAAGAGTTGGGCACAACGTGGTAATGTCCCTAGGCCATTGAATAATATTCCCTAGTATTTTGATGCGATGCACATAATATACCTGTTCCGCGCTCAATCCATGGAGAAATCATAATGACCGGAACCCTAACACCGAGACGGTCGAACTGGAAGTTATATGGCTCGGGGCCCACGATGCCATCAGGACTCGGAACTCCGGTGGCCGGTGTGGGGACGTGATCGTAAAATCCGCCGTGCTCGTCGTACATGATGATGAACAACATTTCATTCCACTGGGGACTTGATCTCAGTGCTTCGTAAACTTCCTTGACGAATTTCTGGCCCTCAGACACATCGTGAGAAGGGTGGTCATCGTTACCTGGTAGGATTTTCAAGTCCCAGTACCTTTGTTCAACAACAACGTAGTTTGGTAGCTTCCCTTCTTTGCAGTGATTCTTGAATTCTAGGTCGAATGGGTGGAATTTCGGTATGTACTTCAGTTTTCTGAGGTTCCTGTGAACAAAAACAGAATCTTATTTTATTACATGAATGGATATACAAAATAGGTTACTTCACACATCTGTCAGGGAGTATTGTCACAAGCGTTATGAAACCGTTAGCATGGGATTGGGCCGAAGTTTAGGTCCCACCACATATCAAACAGGCACGAAAGAGCTAGCATGTTTAGTACCACCAAACTCCAAAAGCCAATATGAAACACAGGTAGATCGAATTGACAAGATACCACGAGAAAATTTTGGATGCAAATAGGATATAGTCCACGTGGTACCCTTGCACCAGATCCGGACTGTCCAATCAACGCATGAACGGCTCGGATTAAGGACAGAGGAAAGCATGAGAGAGAGTGTTCTGAAGGGAGGAGAGAGAGTGCTCGGATCTCAGCCATCAGCTGCATTGATTGGACGGTTCGGATGTGGTGCAAGGGTACCACATGGTACCCTATTTGCATCCAAAATTTTCTCATTAGATACCACGCCTCCCCGGGTAATGATAACTTTACCTACTTCTACAAAAAAAAATGATAACTTTACCTACGTTCGGTGAGGTAAATTATGACTTATGAGTTTGGATTCGATCGGTAAGCAGAATAGTTTGTTTTATATTAATTGATACGTTAGGAGATCATACAAAAAAGATATTTAACTTAATTAATATCAATAAGTACTTGATTGGAAAGTCAAATTCTTGGGTTTAGATTTGGATAAGAGCAAATTTGAGTTTTTGACCGAGTCTTTACCGATATTTGATTGATTTGAAATCGTGCGTAATCTCCTAAGGAATTAAGTCGTACAAAATAAGTGATTTTGATTACCGTGATCAAAACTCATAACATATACCAGTGTATAACTCCCTGAATTTAGTAACTTGATGATATCACTATTCCTTGCGGCGAATGCCTGCAGGCGTCTTCGTCATTATGTGCAAGTTGTTTAGGGAAATGATTTTGACACCCCCCATTTTATAATCCACACTCTATTTTTGTCTTTATCTTACATGAATTTACAATATTGCCTTTTTTAATACACTTTTATCATACATCCAAGAGTAATATTGTAAATTCATGAAGATAAAGACAAAAAATGGAGTGTGGATTGTAAAATGGGGGATGTGAAAATCATTTCTTGTTGTTTATTGCTATACATGACAGCCTATTATTGTTACGTGGAGTCTATGTCTAGTTGTCTACCAAGGATGTGTTTGGCACCCTCTTTTTTGCATTTTTATTTTTAGCTTTTCTACCTGTTCCAAAGCAGATTTATCCAAAAAAATGGTCTTTTAACAAATTTGGGCCATTAATTACTAAGATAGAAGGTTAGGATGCGACTGGCTCTTGTCGTTCTAACCCAAGCCGAGTGGGAAAAAAAAATTGATATTTTTCGTGAATCGGGTTTTTTTTTTTTCAAAACAATTTCAAGCACTTTAAAGAAAGGGAAAAAAACAAAAAAAAACGAACGAAAAAAGAAAATTTACCTATAGAAGAGGGTGGAAGGAGGGTACTGATAGTATATCCCAAAGTCATACCCACTTTCATCCATGGACTCAAATATCGTCTTCTGCGGAAACCCTTCTATCAACTTCTTCGTATCGTTACTGGTGGCCCCGTGCGATGTCGCCGAGTGAATAAACAACCTGTTCGGCTGCGTCGACGCTGGCATCGCCGCAAACCACCTGTCGCACACCGCGTACTCCGCCACCAGCTCCTTGTAAACGGGCACCGCGTTCGGGTCGAACCCGTTCATCACCGTAGTCGACAAGCCCGCCTCTGTTCTCTCGGCGTTCTGTGCGAACCCGGACATTGCGGGTTCTAGTTTTTCGGAGGCGGATTCGGAGCTCCATGGCTGCCCGAATACCTGCTCGTTTTTTTAACAGCAAAGAAAGTATTTTATTAACCTTACTTACATACATATATAAATCCCATCCCGAACTCACATTAATAATCCAAACCGTTAGATCTCACACATTCCGCGGGGAAAAACATTCATGTAAAAAATTTGTGTAGCGCTTGTATCTATCAATGTCGATTCGGGATAGGCCCATGTACAAGGGTTGACCGTTGACGGAAGGGGTGCCGGGGTCGGGGCCTGCACAAGTCCTAATATTCTCTAAAATTGTACTAGTTTTTTGTTTCTTTCAAAAAGTTTTATAAAATTTGACCCTACAATTCTCTTGGATGAATTTTTTTCCTTATAAAAATGTGTGAAAAAAACTCCCTATAATTGTAAGTTATCAACAATTTTTTATCGTGCGTGTAAAAAATAAAATGATGGCTACATAGTACACAAAGTTAGATCTGCTGAGTAGCAATATAAAAATTAATATTCATTAAAATTTATGTTATCACAGTAGAAATACACTGATTCCGGCCTCTACTTATACAAATCTTGTGTTCGCCACTGACATGTATAATTGGAGTATATATGGAGGAGTAAAGTGAAATTAGGTAAGGAGGGGAACTAAGTTCTAGTCTAGTTTTCAAATTAAACTGTTTAATCCTCTCTATTTTTTCAATATTTTTGGACCCAAAAGTTAATTATAATTGTTTATCTTGTAGAACCCGTCAAGACAAATATTCATGCCAGAACTCCTTTTGATCGGATTCCATTTAATAGATGAACAAATCGAGTTTGTGCAAAAATAAGAGGGGAAAATATGGTGGGAAACTCAACAGTTTTTTTTTTTTTCCCCACACAAATTTTAAACTCGATTCTTTTCTATATCAAATGAAGTCCGATCAAACTGATTTTTGTTGTGAATATTCATCTCAACAAATTCTACAAAATAAACGATTCCTATCAAATTTTTGGTTCCGGAATGGATAAAAAAAAAATTTACCAAAAAAAGGTTGTTAAGTTGTTAGGGCATTAATAGCTGACCCAAAAACCGAAAAGTGGAAAAAGGCAAGATGTATGCCTGCCAA
The DNA here is from genome assembly GCA_016920895.1 of Vaccinium myrtillus. Taxonomy (NCBI): domain Eukaryota; kingdom Viridiplantae; phylum Streptophyta; class Magnoliopsida; order Ericales; family Ericaceae; genus Vaccinium; species Vaccinium myrtillus. The sequence continues at coordinate 22,280 of JADGMU010000510.1, read as the reverse complement.
ACAAAGGGAACAAACCAAAGCCTATCCTAACCATAATATTCTCTAAATATGTACTACCTGCTCGTAGATGGCTTGGATGGAGTGGTCCGGGTCCGGGTCGACGTATTGGGCGTCTTTAGCGAACGTGACTCGGGTCGAGTTGGGGTCGGAGGTGGAGAGGAGGTTATATTCGGATCCGGTTACGCCGTTGATTTCCGGGTTGAGGGACTTCATCCACCCAAGCATGTGGTCGAATGAGCGGTTCTCTTGGACTAGGACTACCACTGTTTTTATTGGGAATTGGGTTGGGATTTCTGGAGCCATTTTTTCTGTTGTCGTTAATGTTGGTTGGGTGTGTTTGTGATTTGATTCAAAAGGGATGAGTGCCTTTTAAATTGAAGAGAGAGAGAGAGAGAGAGAGAGAGAGAGAGAGAGAGAATGGGTGAAGAAATGGGAATGGTGAGAGGAAGAGAGTTTCAAAACATGTGTGTAATGCCTACTGGCTAGTTAAAAACTTGTTCAAGTCGATCTGCGTTTGCTTGTTAGGTTGGTTATTATTCCCATCTCAACTTAAGAGAGAGAGAGAATGGTGAAGGAATAGGAAAGGTTACTACTTACTAGGTGAGAGAGAGAGGGGTTGAAGAAATAGGAAAGGCTGGAGAGTTACTAGGTGAGAGAGAGAGAGAGAGAGAGAGAGAGGTTGAAGAAATAGGAAAGGCTAGAGAGGGAGAGTGTGTTGTGAAGAAAAAAGAAAGGTTAGATAGAGGGGACCGAGTTTCCACTGAAAATATCAAATATTTTCAACCTTTAGTGAAAAATTAATATCGTTTCCGCTAAATGATAAGAATGATGGTAATGAATATTCAACCTCTTTTAACGAGAGCAAATAAAATTGCACTTTTTAAAACACGAATATAATAGCTAGTTAAAAAACTTGTTGAAGTCAAATCTCTTTTATTCCCCTCCCAACTGTGTGTGTATATATATATATATATATATATAGGCTCTGCTTCTTGTCTGGACTCCGGACTTCCAGACCTCCACGTTTTCGATATTTTTTTGACGGTCCGAACCGTCTAATGTGTTTAAAAGGTGTTTTTAAGGGACCCAGCGAGAAATCAAAACAAAATATTACTGGGAAGGGCTTGATCCGAGCAGTTTTTCTCAAAACTGTATATGTATAGTTTTTGTGAAAAACTGCTCGGATCAAGATCTTCCTGGTATATTTTTTTGATGATTTCTAGCGATGACCCCTTAAAAACATCTTTTAAACACATTAGACGGTTTGGATTTTGCAAAAATAATTTTTAAAACATTCAAAACACCAAAAATCGTCCAGTCAGGGATTCCTGACCGGAAAATCTGCCTATATATATATATATATATATATATATATATAGAGAGAGAGAGAGAGAGAGAGAGAGAGAGAGAGAGAGAGAGAGAGAGAGAGAGAGAGAGAGAGAGAGAGTATTTAATAAAAAATTTGTATATTTGGTTAAAAAAGTTTGTTGAAGTTGGTATCTTTTGCTTGTTAGGCTGGATCATTCCCATGACCCAATAAAGAACAAATAGAGTGTGAGAGCGGAGAGGGGCGAGAGCCCCACCTATGCGATTGAAGGGCAAGTTTTCCGGTTGGCAAGCACTCCCGATCGATTCTCATTCGCTACAAGAATGGCTTGTAACTTTTGTACAAGAAATCATAACTTTTACAAAAAAAAAAATCGTAATTTTTATAGGAAAGTGTATGTGTATGATACAAGCCATTCACTAATTGCTAGAAGTCAATTTTTCCTAAAAGTATTAAAAGCTAAGTTGTTAAAAGTCATTTGTTTCTCCTTATCTAAAAGATAAGTAAGTTGCTAAAATTCAATTTTCTGAGATACCCCTTTTGCTAAAAGTAAGTTACTAAAATCACATTGGTGCTTCTAGCAAATGGGAGTTTTGAATGCTAAAAGGCAAACGAGAAACTCACCCTAAATTACTAAGAAAATGCTACAGACACTAACTAACGTGTCAACAATTACACTAGCTATCCATGTGGTACTTTTTTAGTGGATGAATCTATCCATGTTTTGAATAGTGCATTGATGTGGTAATGTCATGTGTGCCTGTAGCATTGCTCAAATTACCATATCATACTCTCCGGCCATCCCATTAATAGTTCCATATGAAAAGATGTGCGATTTTTGTACTAAAAAATAAAATACTTCCGTTCATAATTTTTAAATTGTATTCGCAACAAATTAAAAACTTATTGAGATCTTTAATTTGGTGAGAAGAATCTTGAAAAATCATTTGCGAACGTACTTTATTTTTTATCTGAAACTTTCACATCTTTTCATATGAGACTATCAAAAAGACGGAGGGAGTACTTTGGTGGGCATGCGCGCGCACAAATCCGTTTCGGACCCATCTTGGGTCCCAAAAAAAATAATTGAGCCTCTCATTTTGTTTGAAGTATCTTTATACGGTCATTCTATCTCTTAGCGATATCCGATTAAGCTGAATTTGCGAAAATATCAAGCAACATATTTTAAATATAATAAGCGGCTCCGATCATCTTTGTAAGATCCGATACGGGTCCGAAATGGATGTGTACACCCCCAAATCTGTACCCATTAGGAGTGTTTTTTTTTTTAGTTGAGGCTTATGAATTTGGCACATGCTCCGCATATTCCTTCAGTCTCGTTATTTGGAAAGCAATAAGTTGCATTTCCAAATGAGGGTTGTCTATGGCCAATGTGAAAAGATAACAAAGGAATCCTTACAACTCCACGCTTTTGACCAAATAGAGCTTTTTAGTCTCAACTTAAAATTTTATATTGGATCAAAAAAATAATTTAATTTTAGATGCATCTGATAAGTTAAGATTACAAAAGATAAGATTCTCCACATCACACCAGTTTGTTTCTTAATTTAAAAATTCAGATGCGTCTGATCATAACCTAAGATTTCTGTTAAAAAATATAAGGTTACCTAAATTACTCTATTTTTATGATTTTTTGACTTTGTTATGATTTATATATGTGAAATATAACATTAATTTATCACGAGTGCATATCATATGCGTCCGATATTGTTATATTGGATTGTTTATTAAAAAATAGTCAAAGTTTCATATTGCAATCTAACCTCTTTCCATCTCCACCTGCTCATTCCCTTATTTCAATTGTGGATAAGAAAGTGAAATCAGAAAAATGTGAATTAATTGTGACATTCGATGAGGTGCCAATACTCTCTCTCTCTCTCTCTCTCTTCTCCAAAAACCTTAGCCACCACTAACATTACTCTTCCTCCTTCCCCTCCCCCCAGGGTTTCAATACCCATGGTGGTGGGAGGGGAGGGCCATGGTACTATTTATTTTTTTCGTTCGTTCTTTCTTTTTCTTTTGTCTCTCCAGATCAACGACTTGTCGTCTGATCTGAGAGGGTTATGTCTCTCGCTTTGTGAGAGTTGTTAGTTTCGTCTTTGGACGAATTTTCGTCTACAAATCGGGTACTTTCAGGCGTGGTTGCTTTACAATGGTATCTGTGCCAACAGTGTTCTTACCCGACATGATATCACTGGCAGGGCAACTCGTGGTGGCTTTGAAGATCTATAGTTTTGGGAGTTCATTGGTGCGAGCACGTTTGGTTGGAGTTCATCCGATCGTCTGGGTATTCTTTGTCTTTTATCTTTAACTAGCACTAAGTCTCTTCAGAGATACTGATTCTAGGTATGAATCTTGTAAGTGTTGTTGTTTGCGTCAAACCATGTCTGGGTTAGGGTGAAACACATCGATTGTCTTCTGCGTTTCTTGTTCTCTATTAAGATGATTAGCTTGGCTTTGCCCAAGATCTTTGTAATGAATTCCATTTTTGCAAGTGTCGTTGGGCGTTCATTAATATAATCTTCTCATTTCCGTGTAAAAAAAAAAAGATGAGATGCCAATAAAATGCAAAAGGATATGCGTTCTTTAAAAATATTAACAGCGGAAAAGCCTCACTCCTCTCCTCTCCTCCGCTTCCTTCCCAAAAAATAAAAACACCTTTCCCTAATTTTTTAAAAAAAAAACCCAATCTGGACCATTCTTTCTTTCAAATGTTGAAAAAAAAAAAAAAAAAACCTCCTTTCGTTAGGATTCTTGAATTTAAGTTCTTCATTTCTTCTTGGGATTATTACCTCTAGGACTAGAAAATAAGGGTGCTCACGGTTCGGATTGGTCCGGATTGGCATGAATCCAATCCTAATCCGCGAGTCACGGTTTTTTGAAAATGAAATTCGTGTCCGATCCAAAAGTCTCATGGTTCGGTTCCAATCCGATCCGTGAGTCACGGATCGGTTCCGGATTTATCCACGGATTTTCAACTTATTCTAAAAGAAAATTATCAACTCATTTTAAAACTCAAACTCAACATTGAAACAAACACTTCAGTAGTATAGTTAGTAGATGAGAATATAAAGCATCAATAAGAACAAAGAAAGAGCAATCACTGGAAAGAAATAATGAAAGCTTGTTAAACATTCCAACAAATGAATTGAACAAATCTAAACTTGAACATTATGAAATCAAAATAGATAGACAGAAAACAAAACCCAAAATTCATTTTGGAATTTCAAACACAGTAGGCTATAAATTTGAGATTGAGCATTGTAAATTGTAAACATCAAACTTATTAAACAAGCCAACAAACACATATAATTAAACAATCAAAATCACAAAATACAAATATCATTTTGGAATTCTAAACAAAGTAGGCTATAATAATACATATATATTGATTTTTTTAAAAAATTATATATAATAAAAATCTCACCGTCCGGATCGGTTAATCCACGGTTTTAAAATCAAAATCCGTGTCCGGACCACGAGTCACGGGTTTTTTTTTTTTTGAATCCGTGTCCGGACCATTAATCCACGGTTAAAATCCAAAACGTACGAATCGGTTCGGTTCGACCGGATTCACGGTTCACCGGTTTTTTTTAGCAGCCCTACTAGAAAAGAGATGTCTAATTAAGGTAAGTCATTTTTTTAATTACCACTATGGTAAGTCACTCTCTTTTGGAGTTTAGGTTTAGGGTGCACTTTCCTATTATAGAGTTTTAGTGGTTTAGACACTTTCATAGAGTACCCTAGGATTTTAGGCACTTCATAGGGTACCCTAGTCGTAGGGTACTTTAGTCATAGGGGTACCCTAGAGTTTTGGTTTAGGGTGCACTTTCCTATTATAGAGTTTTAGTGGTTTAGGCACTTTCATAGAGTACCCTAGGATTTTAGACACTTTCATAGGGTACCCTAGTCGTAGGGTACCCTAGAGTTTAGGTTTAGGATGTACTTTCCTATTATAGTGTTTTAGTGGTTTAGACACTTTCATATGGTACCATCGTCATAGGGTACCCTAGGGTTTAGGTTTATGGTGCACTTTCCTATTATAAGGTTTAGTGGTTTAATGGTTTAGGCACTTTCATAAGGCACCCTGGGATTTTAGACACTTTCATAGGGTACCCTATGATTTAGGCATTTTTATACGGGTTGGGGAGTTGTAGAGAGAGAGGACTTGACCTAATGGTAATTATGGGATCCAAGGGTGACCTGATGGTAAATGTCCCTTTCTTCTTTTTAAGGGTTTTTGCATGCAAAAAGTGTTGGAAAATATTATAGGATGTAATATTTCCTTTTAGGTGTGAATGTAAATTGACACCTTTTGGAGTCGTGTCGTTTGAGTGGCAATTGTTCATTGTGGACGGACGCGCCCTTTATGAACAAATGTGCCCCTTCTCTTGGTGACTATTCGTAGAGTCACCAGTTAGTCTATAAATAGTGTGTCCTTCATTCATTTTGGTTGATTGAATTTTCCTTGTATTTTCTAGTCTTCATATGAAAGAGTACAAACACAAGTTTGGTTCGCCTACCGAACAGATTGGAGTGCTACTTCCGTTCGGTGAAGATCAAGTAGTGTTGGGAGATAGACGTCCATGCAAACCGTAAGCACTGTAGCGGGGGCGAATCTGTCTTAAGTACAAAGTGTTTCACTCGCCTTGATCACTTTTTCATTTTCATCGATTTCCAGGTTTCGAGTTCTAATAATATTGCATTCGTATTTTCAGTTTTAACACAAAAAGTAAACATTTTTTCCAACAAAAAGTCTGTTGGGACCCTTTAAATTTCAATCGAAAGAAATATAGTAAGTATGTTTCTTTTATAAAGAGCTTTGTATGCGAAAGTACTGGCGTAGTGTTATTTATCAACAAAGAAAGTAACGGAGGCGAGACCTAGGAAAGAAAGGAATGCTGAATAATAATTTCCTTGTTCCTATTTTTATGAATTTTCATGCACCACATGTTTTACAGCTTGTGGGATCTTAATTCATTGGATATAAAAGGTCCGGACCGGACCTGAAAATGTCAAAGTTAGATCTCTCCAAGACTCCAACCATTATTATATAATGGCAATAGTACACCCAATAAATTTTTAAGGTGCATCTAAAAATAAATTTTAAAGTTTATTTAAGAAAAAGTAGAATGCAAAAATTATTTCACTTTTGTAATCTGGACGTTTTAATTTGTATGAAAATTAATTACGTTCGGAAATAAATCCATGACATCAACTCTGAAATTATAAGTTTGTATCGGCAGTCGTTACTTATGTATAAAAATTCAAAACAATAGCATAGAAAGTCGTACACACACACACACAAGAAACTTCTAATAAGGACCCTTATATGAGGACCAAAGTGAGGACCTCATGTTTCCCGACCAAATTTCGACGACCCTTACCGTTAGATGTGTATATAGTGTTTTTAACAAAAACTAATCGGATGAAGGCCTTCTGGGTATTTTTTTTGGACAAATCCTCGCTGTGGACCTTAAAAACACATTTTAAACACATCTAACGGTTCGGATCGTCAAAATTCAGTTCGAAAAGTGAAAAAATGGCTAGGTCCGCATTTTATATAAAATGAGGGATCCCTTATGAGTTTTTTTGTTTTTTTTTTTTACTGCAACTCTTATGATTCTTTATATGAATGTTAGGAGTTATGAATTGTATATTATGAATTTAAATAATACGACTTCACACACAGCTTTGGAGTGGCGGCTCCAATATTGTATCGATAGCGAACCCATTGGGTTAAAAAATGCTTATTCTTTTTCTGATGTATACTGTATAGTTTAATTTTCCTTCAATATTGTCCGCAGTAATCATTCATACGTAGACATAGTAAACAAAATTTTACTTAAATTTGTGAGTAAGTATATAATATGCTCAACAAAACAAAGTAAAAGTAGGCCCTCTAAATTTCAATCAAATGAAATATGTTTCTTTTATATAAATAGATCGAGCTTTGTATGCAAAAAAAATTCTTTGCATTTTTGTCAATATATATGAAACTAAAATTCTGAAGTCGCCCCTCCAACTTTATTTATTTTCGTCACGCAGAAGTACTGGTGTAGTTTGCATTTGTCAACAAAGAAGCACTGGTGGAGTAGTATGTATTGACAATTAAATGGAGGCTAGCTAGGAATAAAAAAGGGATATGCTGAATAAGAATGCCGCACGATATATAAATATTGGGGTCTCTGTCACAAGACTCACAACACCCAAAAATTATTATATTTAGAAGTAAGTGGTTAGCTTTTGTTTCCACGTAATTTCATAGGACAAGTTATTACAGAAAAGTGGTTGGCTTTTGTTTCCACGTATTTTCATATGTAGATTTGGATACAGATATGTTTGAAATTATCTGATACATGTGGGGTTTATAGAATAATACTAAAAAGTCCATGAGCATTGAACGATTCTTTTCGTTTTGTTTTGATAACTTAAATAGGTGTCTATGTAAGGTTACGCGCACCTCAACTAATTTTAGAGGACAACAATATAAATACCTCGGCGTTTGAATCTATGCACAAAAATGTGTGCATCTATGCACAAAAATGTGTGCATGTATCTTTACTCTTTTTAACCTCTTTATGCAATTAGGAACCGCAATAAGAGCTTGTTTGGATGCATAGTTTTTGCATCTTTTCATTTCTCATTTTTCATTATTAGGTGTTTGGCACATTGCTCACAAAATGCATTCTCACAAAACACATGCATTTTCGAATTTTGATGTAAGAGGCCAAAAGCCTTCTAGAGTAGCTTTTCCACTTCTTATTTTTATTTGAGAAGAAGACTTTTTTGCCCTTATCAATGTTGTCATATTTCAATATTACGTGAATCCCTTACAAACGCTAGACCTTGGGAACTTTTGTAATTTTATCAGCTCCGCAATGCTTAGGTTTTTCAACTAGTACTTTTTATCTATAGTTATGTATCCCATAAGTATTTTAATAACATTTTCTTGGGATAATATTTGATAATTCATACTTACGAAAAAAATATTAGACAGTTTTTCAAATATGGGACAATAGCCAGTATTATCATTGAAGTGGAAAGATCAACGATATTGTAATTAATAATATATAAAAAGATGTCTAAAATAGTTATTCATACACATTTTGATACAATAATACATAACCAGGGGTAAAATGATAAAAAAAAAAAAAAAAACAACCCATAGTCTATTTTGAGTACCATAATCTCAAAAACTACTTTTGTTGCAAAATATATTCTCTCTCTCAAACACTCTGAAATTCTGATCATAATTCTAAAGGTCAAAAATGAAAAAAGCAAAATGCGAAAAGTAAAAAATGAGCCTCACAAACACCCCCAAGGTGTGACTAGTATTGACATTGACACTTCTTTTATTATTAAGTGTACAAGGAGCAGTGCCGCACAAAAATATCCGATTAGCGTCAACCTGTGATACGCACCCATATATATTCAAATAAAAATAAGTGATTGTAAGAAAGTATTGGCGTGTGAAGAAACTCTCAAAATTCATTCAAATAAAAAAGAACTTTTAAAAAATACTAGTGCATAAATTGATGGAGTCTAATGACTTAATCTTAATTGAGAATGCTCATAAGTTGATGGAGTCTTGTGCCTTAATGGGGATTCATTTTAGTTAAAGTAAAACCTCTAATAAATAAAATATTTTTTGAAATGGAAGAAGGCTAGTGAAATTGTAGATAGGAAGGCTAGGGATTATGTAGCTTTGGAGGATGGAGATTTGGATGACTTAGAAGCTGGTTTATCTCTTTCTATGGAGTTCTGAATTTCCTTACTAATCCTGCGCTTTTGGTTTGGATCTTGTATTGTCCATGCCTTTGGTTAGTCCGTTGTGGTGTCTTTGGTTTTTTTTTTTTTGTTTTGGTTGTTGGTAGCGCTTTGGATTTGGTAGGTCGAGGCTTGTTTTTTTGGTGTTAATTGTTTGGTTTGGATCATGATTGTCTCCCACCGCCACGAATACCCAAGGCGATGGTAATAACGACAGGTGTGACTCATCACGGCCGAGGGTTGCTGGGCATTTTCGGATTCCCTGTCTCCGGCAAGCCGTGCAGGATTGCCAAAACACACCAGCGAGGCTAGGAACAAATGCAAGTGCAATGCAAAAAATTGAACTACAAACATTTCAAAAATTCAACAAAAGCTTTTCGAGTAGAGCCCTTGTCACGCCCTCAAAATTAATAAACCAAATACAAATAAAATCCACGTAGGATCAATCAAAGTCAAACAACTTCCCGTAGAAAAGTCAAGTCAAAGTACAATGAGTTTCTACTTGAGATACCCGTACCCATGCATAAATAATCAAGAGTTAAGAGTTATTACATAAACCAAGTTTTGTCAAAAATTGAAGAAAATAGAAGTTACAAGATCATGTCCCAAAAGTACATAAACTATGGAGAAGGTAAAATAACTCCATGTCAAATGTGCTTCATGATATGCATCCACACATCAAGCATCCCAATTATGTGCCTTGCTGAGTACCTGAAAATGATAGGGCGAGCTCACTAGCTCGTAGGAAACTTTTCTACTATCACTAAGGGTATAGAGAATGAAAGATGCACGTGATAATATGATACACATGAATGATTAGGCTAGAATGAGCTACAAATGATCGACTCGATGAAGAAGTGTCCACAAGATCCCCAAGTGTCCATCAATTTCCTCAAAACCGTTACAATTCAAGTCGTGTGTTCGATTTCTTCAAAACATCATGTTTTTCATAAAACAATCCATTTTTCAACTCACCACAAATAACCACTTGTTTTTAATAGGGAATGAATCCCTCTGCCGGATTTCGTGGGCTCCGTGCACCCCTGCCAGATTTCATGGGCTCCGAACACCCCTGCCAGATTTCGTGGGATCCGCACACCCCTACCGGATTTCGTGGGCTCCGCACACCCATGGCTAGGGACACACCAAACGGTGGCCCTAGAATAAGTAACCATCATTCTCAAAAGTTTGTTAAACCATCCAGTGTCCAAAATCCATACAATGTGTTTAGTTCGAAAAATCGTAGTGTATCGATTGTAGTGAAGATAACACGTGTCCAAGGACGTGAGAAATCAAGACAAAACCTAATCCGTGCCACAATAGGTTAGGGAGGTCTTTTCCAATAGGTTTCAAAGTGGAATTGATGAATAAGGCAAGTACATGGTCAAACTACCCGACCGAAGGTCAAAGGAAAGCCAACAAACAATCTGATCAACAAAGTAGTTGGTAATAAGTATTATTTTAAGTGAACATAACATTTGAAGATGTCCCAAGATGTCCAAGAGTCAAGGAAATGCCTGAACAAGAAAATAGGTTCAGAGCTGTCTGGTATCAATACCCCAAAATGGGGTATCAATACCAGCGGACCAGAAAAAAAACTCTGGTATCGATACGAGATTGCAGGGGTATCGATACCAGCGGGCTTCGCCCAGATTTTGACAGCTTTTCAAGTTTGATGGGGGCTTCAATCCAACTCAAATGGGAGGTTCCAAATCACCATAAAACATCAAATGAACATATCTAAGCACTAATTCAAGATCAATCCAACAAAAATGTGGAGAATCAAGCATCAATCAAGTTCAAACTCAACTTCCATGGAGGTTTAAGAGCTTGGTGAGAAATCAAGAGGAGAGATGAACACAATGCAATCATTCAAACCATATACACTTAGTGAAGGTAGAAATAAGTTCCCTACCTTGAGGAGGATTGAGCTCCAATGAAGAGAGTTGAGAAAGCCCAAGCTTGTTCTAGCAAAACCCAACCGAAACAAGCTCCTCCAAGATGATTCCAAGGATGCCCGGACTCCAAATCACGCGTAGATGAGGAATTTGAGGTTGAATCTTGAGGAAAAGAGGTGTGGGACTGTAGATTTTGTGGAGAAATGAGAGAGATGTAGGAGAGGAGTAGAGAGAGAGAGAGAGTGTCGGTGGGTTAGAGGAAGAGAGGGTGTGTGTTTTTGCTCAAAAATCTGATGTTGGGCCTCTTAATACACCCCCAAATTACACCCTCACCCCTTAGTGGTTCTAATGTGTTGCAAAAACACCCCATATGCAATCACCAACTCACATTGACCCCATTTTGCATTTTAAAACATTTCTCACACTTCCCCAACATCATTTCTGGAAAATTATTTAAAAACACCGATCCTTACAGCCCTCTTATTAATGCATATTTCAATAAAACTACACAAGTGTAATTAAATTAAAGTATGCATTAACCAGAGTCCCCAGCGGAGTCGCCAGCTTATGGGCGCCCCTCTGGAGATTTCTCGTCGATTCGGAGTCGCCACCTGGGTTTTAGCGGATTGTCCCCGAGGAACCGAACTCGATCGACTTGTGCCTCATTCAATGGATAAGGATTACTGATCCATCATCACCATACTATCTTAGGTTCGGGAGCTCAGTTACGAGAGGGTAAGGGTTTTACGGCACCCCCATCACCCGGTTCGAAAACCGGTCTCTACTTGACCTTTGTGGGATCATGGGAAATGTTTGCGACTCAATTTTAAACAAGTACGGGGAATGGGGGAGGGGAACCACATAACGATGATAAACACATAAGTGGATTATGGTGTATGTATGTGAGATGTGAGCTACATGAGCGATGAGGATGATGTATAAACTTAAGCCACAAATGACAATAAACAACAGAAATAATATTAGTACAGAAGCTAAAGACTAGAAGTGGCACAAACAACACACAAAAAGACAAAATCAATATGATCCTCTGCCAGAGGTTTAAGCGCTCAATGTACAAGTTTCAGTGCTCAAAGCCATCTCTCCTACTCATGCTTATGATGCTTCTGGTGATTCTGCTTTGATTAAGACTTGATTTGATCATTGATGTTTGTTCAAAAATAGCATTGGAATGATTGGACAGAATCACATAGCCATGTGTGCATGACTTAAAACCCACTAATAACCCAAATGAGATGAATAATACAGAAGGAATGAGGATTCAGTGTTTAAAAGCATTCCAGAACACTCCAGGTACAATGGATGAGCTTGGATGGTGAAAATACATGATGGATCAGGAGATAGTTTGAGCGCTCAAAGGGTTGCATTAAGCGCTCAAACCATCTACTGGGTTTGAGTCTTTCTTTACCATTTTTCCCTCATTTGGACCATGAACAAGTTCAAAATGATGTATGATGATGATGCACAAGAGATTGAAACTTCATAAGCATGAATAAAATAAACTTGAGGTGTCCACACAAGTGGGAAATGAGTATTGGGCCATGTATAAGCATGATTAGAGTGAGAGGGAGAGAGTATCAGGTTGGCTTAGCCAAACAACAACACACACACACACACTATACCAAACTTGAAACAGAACACAAGACTGAAATAAGCTAATCAACAAGCATGAGCCTGAACAGGGTTTGAGCACTCATAGAGAGGATTTGAGCGCTCAAACTCCATTCAAGGAATATAGGTTCTTGCAATTTCTGACCACTTTTTGATGTTGGTATGCACTGGACTCATCTCATTATGGTTCAAAAGCATGTAATGCTTCTGTTTATTTCTCAAAACAACATCAACCCTTGTTTAATGGTGATCAACGTCATTCCTATGGCTTTTGGAGTCTTTGATCAGTGATCAAAAGAAAAACAAAAAAATTTAGAAGAGTATTGACTCATCAAAAGCCATGATAAAAGCATGTACCATCATCAAACATAGTCAGAAGCTACAGAATGTGAGAGAAGCTCAGACAGTTTGAGCGCTCAATGTACGGACATTGAGCGCTCAAGCCATCTTGAGATGGAATTTTTGCAAGTTGTTTTTCTTGGACATATAGGACATTGTGAGTTCATTGGAGGTATAGAGGACCTCCATGAACCCACTGGTCTCCCTCAGGATGACCAACCCGTAGCTATTACATGGCATTTCTACCTTTTGGCTTTGATCAAGACTTGAACTTGGATTTTTTATGAATGGATGGGTGTTGGATGGATTTGTAGGTGTAATATGGGTAGTTTAGAACAGAATGTGAGGAATGTGGGTTGTATTGTGTTGGCTTTGAGTGAATGATGGTATATTCTAGTGAGAGAATGTGAGAATCAAGTGGGTTTGGTTGTTTTAGGATGATTGAGCTTCAATGGGTGGATAGCCTGGGTTGAAAGTTGCTAGAAATGAAGTTTTTTTAGAGAGAGTGATGGATCAGAGTATGATGGAGTGTGTCACCTCTGTAATAGAGGTGAGGGGGTGTGTTTTATAGAGGAAAAATGGGGGGAAAGTGGATTAGATTGAATTAGAGGGCCTACCAAGATAATTTAGGCTCACCCTGGGGTTTATTGCACTCACGCGAGCAGCAATATTACGGTTGAGTGCATGCCATGCAGTGGAATCTCATCATCAGATACTCTGCCAGTAACAAGCTGGACAGAGCTTGAGCGCTCAAAGCCCTTCGAGCTCAGGGGTTGATTTTGGGTTGTTTTGGTAATTTGAGGGATATTTTGGTCATTTGGGTTGGTTTAGGTTATTTAGGAATGGTTTAGGGTGGTTTATTATGATTTAGAACAAGTTCAAGCCTCATTCTTAGCTTCAAGGTATTCGCGGGAGATTTTTCTCATCATCGGGAGTGCTTGGCAAGTATCCCGGGTCAAAATCGTGGTGTCTACAACTGCTCATTATCAAATTATTTCATTCAAAACTGTTAGTATAGTTATTCACCATTGATGCCCCATTTAACAATAAAAAACTTATTAAACTAACGCATCACATTAACTATAAATAATGTTTTATTGTCCCTTCCCCTCGGTTTTTTTAGGTAGTGTAAGAAATCCATTGATAACAAATTATAGCCTACCGTGTGTATTAAATACAATGGAAACAAAACATAAGGCATGCAGGAAAACAATCAAATCAAATGAAGGAAAAGTCCAGCGACAAATTTATCTACCAGTTTGTTATCGAAGAACCACATACAAGATGCCAATGTGCAGCTTTCACGGTAGTTCCACTATTGACGATGCTCCTATGCAAAAACTGTCCGATACCAACCAAGTGATTCCAGCACCCTAGGTAGAGAACACTATTGGGAAACGAATCCCAGAACCCAATAATTACGCGTACAGATTAAACAACAAAAATAAGCACAAACCCTACGAGGTGGAATTAAGGTTTACCTCTCATCCGTAGACACGAACGCTGGTTGACTTGTTTATTTTAAAACTTGACAGACCTGATTATTGTATGCATCAAACTCTGTTCGATAGTACCTCATGATCTTCTGCCATATTTCCTTATATCTCGATCATGTAGTCAAGCGTGGACTTCTATGTGATCTCTTTGTTCTCTCTCTCACAGCCTCTATTCTAATTTTTTGAATAATTGTTATGAGACCTAGAGAATATAACGATATATTTATAGGGCTAGAACAGAGACCTGAAGAGAAATAAATTTGGGCTCCTTGTGTAAATAAGAAACCTAATCCCACTCGAATTCTATTCTTATTTCACAAATTATAATTCACACCACTAAAGAAATATAATTGTACTCCCGTATTTATCTCAATTATTTTTCGAGCTCCACGTTATTAAATACTTATTAATCTCCCCACGTTAAGATTATAGATACCCGTTGATTCCATTAAATTACTGACAATCTCCCACTAATCAACATCTTCAAAATACCTTAAGACTTTTCATTTAACTCATTCGATATGTCGGATACAAAAATCCACCTGCAGGGTTTGACATAATCGAAACTTTTAAGCTTGCTTAAGGGGGTATCATCAAATCCTAACGGGACGTGGATTCCATCAATAATTAATATCCATATATTTCATGCATACAATGTCATGACTCAACTCACCAAGACTATTGACCGTAAAAAAAAGATCTCATTTTTGAATGAATCAAAGTCAACAACATTAAATGTATATATGTATTGATTATATCCGAAGTAAGAGTATAAGTATTCTTAATAACTATAAGGTTCTAATTGTCTTTCAAAATGTCAGTACTAAGACAATTACCTTAAAACGATCATGTTTTTTTTTGGGTAAATAAACTTGAAATTAAAAGGGGTTAAGCGAATGTACAGCCTACAAGGGGCATACCCTAGGGAGGACAAAATGAAAAAGAAAGAAAGGGAAAGAAAGAAAAGAAAAGTGCGTGGTCCCCGGCACAACCCGCCGGGGTGGGAAAATAAGAATTACTGGCACATCCCGCCAGCATAGGTGTAAATAAGCAAAAGCAATAAGTGAAGCAGATAATTGTTTAATGCCATGCACACCCCGCAAGGCTAGGATAATAGCAAAACATGCATATAATTGGGTAACATGTAGTGGGACCAAGAAGACCCCAATGTATGAAATGTGAATTCGCTCGTGCTCGCGTTCCATTAGCCTAGCTATCCCAAAGGAAAGAGAGGCATCAAGGACATGAGCAAGGGCAATGCGGAAGTGGTGATAATGTCAAATGCCTCCCCAAAGTAAGGGAGATACGAAGAGCGATGAACACATCAACTCATATGCTTAAGATCCGCCTAACCTCCACTACGGTAGTAACAACAAAAGAAAACTCGGTGCCAAGGGTATGAGTCTCTAGTGGAACACCGGCAAAAGCCCAAGGGAACCCCCCGTAGAACCCTACACAGGACACAAGCCTAGTCCACCCGAAGCTGCAAACACCCTCATCCAAGCTCCACAGTCGTCATAATAACCCATAAGAGATAGAGCAAGATCATGAAAGTAAAAGAATCGCCCGCGGTGTTATCAAATAAAAGGATAGGCTAGGGGTAGGTGAGCTCTCCAACCAAGCTAAAGATCATGAAAGACAGAGCCAGCCCCAAGGAATAATCCCCGGATCAGAGAGAACCAGGACACTACTATGTAGAACACATCTTATGGCAATCTCCGTCGTCGGCTCTGTACACACACAATCACCCAAACGGTGCAACTATCCTAATCCATAAATTCCCACACACGGTAAACGTAGGAGTGCCTCCTGTAATGTAAATGATACAAGCAAAAGGAATACGGGGTCAAAGGTGGATGAGACCTCCGAACCGTGCTAAGGTAGAACCATGACTAGGGCCAGCCCTAGAGTAAACTTCGGAGAACCCCAACCCGCAGAAACTAGGCCCATCAAACCTAAGTAACCACGCCCTCGGACCAAAGTCAATCTCCACCAAACGCCGAAAACCAGCCACAACCAGACTCCAAAAGCACAACCATTACCGAGCAAGAGAAAATAAAACAACGTGCTCCCTATAAGGATAGCAGTACTCACAAAAGGAACTCGGGGTCAGAGGTGGATGAGACCTCCGAACCGTGCTATGGTATAACCATGACTAGAGTCAGCCCTAGAGTATACTCCGTCCCTTTCGGAGAACCCCAGCCTGTAGAAACTTGGCCCATCAAACCTAAGTAACCACGCCTTCAAACCTAAGTAACCACGCCTTCGGACCAAAGTCAATCTCCACCAAACGCCGAAGACAGCCACAACCAAACTCCAATTGCTCAACTACTACCAAACAGGAGAAAATAGAACAAGTGTTGTGTGAACAACATATAAATCGGCCATGGCCGTTAGCAACTTTAGCATGTTCCAAACAGAATCATCATAGGACTACGAAAACTTCAACCATGGCACACTAGCAAAACCAGAACCAATACGGAATTACCCCTTATGCCGTGACAACAATGACACCTAACTAAGGGAACTAGAACACAGATGCACATTTAGAAGCAATATCGTAGATCCTAAAATGAAACTGTAAGGATCATAGGCCATGCACAAGGCAGTATGTATGAATTACCAAAATGCATCCTGTGATGTCCTCATAACCGACCCTACATAAAGTAGGGCCCACTGGTTCTTCTTCTACCAGACAACCTCAAAACCACAGGAAGCCATGAACAGTATCATATCAAGGATTATAGATCTAGATGACTCAAATTATAGATAACAACAACTCTATAACCTGTAGACGATCGAACTGGACAAACAGAACACCATGTGAGAAAATCAATACCTGACCATCGAACTGGACAGGACCTATTGTGACTCCTGTGGGACCTACGACTCACTCCATCTACCAGAGATCGAGCAGTCCAGATGGATTATGAATCTGACCCAGATTCTCAGATCCCCTTTTGGGTAGCGCCCATCATCTACAGATCCCCTTTAAGAGCCGTAATTTGCAGATCCAACTATGTAGATGCACTATCCACTTGATGGACTCCATGAATCTGCTGGATGGTGTTGATATAAAGAGGAGACCATTCCAGATCCCCTTCTCTGAGCCAAACAGAATGACTGGTTTTTGAACCACAGAACTCCATGGTTGTTGATGCAGTTCAACCTTGATCGAGCCCCATTTTGCAAGAAAACCAGAGCTAGTATGCTCTAGATCTCCAAGTCGACATGGGTTATAGATCTTTGAGAACCCAAACCAAACTGGTTTTGGGCGAATTTGAGTATCCCGAAATGGGATAAGATCGGTTGGTGGTGGCTGATAATGGTACAGAGCTTAGAAAGGAGAGAAAGCCCTTTTACATTACCTCTGTACCAAGCGTGTTCGGAAGATTTGAGAAATCTGGGTTTTGTTTTTTAGGGAGAGGAGGACGAACTCCAACCCCATTTTGATGAAGACTAAGGTGCAGAACTTGAATAAATGAACCCCATAGATCTGTAAACAGATATTGGGGCAGATAAAAAATATCACTCGATTTTGGGTTTTGGGTGGGGGGATTGCATTCTCTAGAGAGAGAAGCTCTCAACCCCCACCCTTGGTTTGGCTTGCACATGTCTGTTTGGAGCCAAAACGATCATGTTCAATACACGCAAAATGTACTAGCACAATGAGTCGAAACTATAACCGTTCCCTGTAGTCAAGACAAACCTACTAAAACATTGTACTACAATCCTACTGATGGTGTGTCAAATTCCATCTAAAATTGTGAACCAAAACTTATATTCTACAAGAACCGATAATCCAATCTTCCGTGTGCAAGCCGTACTCTACACACTGGATCGTCTACTATGTAGAATAAAATACACATGCACAATATACAATTATATCATACAAACATTGCCCATAATAGATTCTCATAAAAAAAGGGATAAAATTGATTAATAATTAAATAATTAAATATTAATCCATTACATAAAAGCATGGCTTTTAGTATAAGTTTCTAACAAGCACTGCGTGCACGGATACTCATCATGCAACTAGATGGCCTAGACCAACTACATCACATAAATCGGTAGAATAAAAGCAAAACAATATCTCAACTGTGGTTATTGGAATGAAAACATCATTATCCAAACGGCCCCTCTATCATCCGTAAAGGGAACACCAATAAACACTAAACAAACGTGCATATAGAGAAAAAGCCGCATGAGCAAGAATCGCCACACAAACACATGCTTCATCCCAAATTGAAAAACAACATTTCACTACTGTCAATCAAACCAGAAGAAACCACCAAAATCAAGTAAGGCAAGCATAGTGAAATGGCTACATGCCATGATCTTGTCAGCCTACACCTGTAACGAAATCAATTGATCAATCTTGAAAAACAAACCAGAATTCAACAAGACTTCACAACATATGCTCTTAACCCGAATCTGAACCTGCACACAAAAAAAAAAAGCCTTCCCCTAGGTTTAAAGGACCCCAAAAAAATAAGACATGTTCTTTTTAACTACTCATTCCTCAAACACACTAGAAATATCCTGATCATAAAGCCTCCAATGGCGAATCTCTGTACAAAATACAAGAAGTTATATGCGATAGTATTTGCATAGCTTGAGAAAGTTTGACAATGTCCCTATGATGGTAGGTAGTGCGACGCAGTCCAAACATTATCTCCAATTATGGTTTTGTTTAGCCTATTATTATTTTTTTCTTTGCAATTCATGTTGTTGTAATCTTCCTGCAAAGAGGTAGAGGTACATACGAGGGGGTCTTCCACTTTGTACTCAAGATTTCAATACAATGCAATCACATTTTTTTATTTTGAGAGAGTGCCCGAATAAACATATAGGAGTACTAATTTAATCAATTAACGAATATTTACGCTTTAAGGCGAAGGATATGGATTGCAAAAGTAGGCTTTGTCATCTTACTTTCAATATTTTTTGGTGTGACGTGTGAATATTCATCTTTTGAAGCCGTGGGCATATATATCACAATAATAAGCTCTACCAAACCTACTTTTTACACTATCGGATTTACAACTGTTTGTATTATGAAAAACTGAATACGCATACAATTTGTCATTTGAAATATAGAAAAGTAGGAACTTCCAACTCGCCATCTATATTCCCAAGCTTCGCGATATGAAACTTTTAAAGTGCATCAAATTGCAGGAATATGCATATTTTTGTTGGAAATTTGATGTGAATGAAACGGGGCATTCGGAGGGTCTTACGAGGCAATCGAAGGGATCCCACGAAATGTGAGATGCGCGTGATCATACACGCTAGTTAATTCACGAGTTACACCCCTCCATGATGAGAATTGATGGCGTTCAAATTCTGTGGCAGTTTTCTTCCAGAATTCTAAATGCGACATTATTTCGTGGGAGGTTTTATTCTGCAGAATTGATTCCCGTATTCATTGGGGAGGCTCCCCATTGATTTTCGTCTTCAATGTTGCAGCTCCTCCTTCAACTATAAATTGGCAGCTTTGCCAATTGGTTTGAGTATCAGAAATTCGTGCTTCATATCATATTCCAGAAATCATCATTGAGAGAGAGAGGCAGGCGTTAGGTTCAGTTCGCCAAGGCAGTCGATAGAGGTGTTCTGTCGGCCGTGGTTCTAGCCGTTGTATCCTGGGACGAAGACGTCGGTTCATCCTACAACACCCATGATAGGCGGCGAATCTTTGTTAAGGAGAGTGTGGTTGCACACGACTCGGCGTTCAATCTACTGTTTGTATCTCTGTTTTACAGTTTATGTAATTTCATATTCTGTCTATTTCGGTTATTGTTATTTTTATTGTATTATGTTCATGCTTTGATTATATCAATGAAATTTGTTATTTGGAATTCGGAATTGCCGCTGTAATTTTTACAACATTAGAAACCAAGTACTACTATATCAATTGCAAAAATAGGGTAGAGCCTCTACCATCTTACTATGGAAGTAGGGTGCAAGTGTGCACTTCTTGGTGTGTGGCTACTTCTTATATCTTTTGTTGTAAATTTGTGTATTTTCACATGGGGGATACGAAATCATGAATAATATGGCTTGGCTTGAGTTCACGTGTGAGAGAAATTCTCGACAAAATTAATAATATGGACAATTCCGATTATTATTATGGGCTTAGATAGGCCACAAAAATGAAAAACTCGAGAGGAGCCGGTTCCTTACAAAATGTAAACGACTGTGTTGTTGTTTTGTGGACTCTTTTGACAGGGACCGGAAGCTTCGTCCCCAGAAGCACTCTCCATCCAAACACAGCCTAATAAACAAAATAAAAAACTGGAGTGAGTACCCCACTGTCCCCGCGAGACGCCGATTCCCCTGTCTGCAACGATCCGATCATCTGACCAATTGTCTTCAACTCCATCGATACACGATCACACTCTCTCTCATGTATCCGTTGATGGTGTAAGAAGTTTTTATAGGGGAAAACGAGCTCAAAAATGTCGCAAAACAACATTCCTGTGAGCGAAACCTACTGGTCTCTGGTCGACAAGGCCGACAAGAAGTTCTCTAAGATCAGGGATTTGCCCTACTATGAACGCAACAGGTCAGCTTTTTTTCCCTCTGCAATTTCTGTTTTTACTGAATGGAATATGTAATCTGGATGTGAGGAAGAAAAGGGGGCATGATTCAGTTGTAAATGTGATAGTATAAGCAGTTCTGGTGTGTCAGTCATCAGGGAATTGGCGTGAGCCTGGTATATGGCCCTTTTAGCCATCTTTTGGTGAAAATAAGAGAGGAGATCATGAAAGAAAAATAGAAAGAAAGTTTTCCTTCTAGGGTTTCTGTTTGTTTCCATGGCATTACAATCTGGATGTAAATTGAAGACATGCATTATCGAGTGATCGTGTTACCATTTCTGCGGTACTATTGGCTGACGGGAATTTGTGTGTTACGCCCTCCTTACCCCACATTAGGTTACTGCTAAAATAAACAAAAGAGTGTGAGAGAAAAGTAGGAAGAAAGTTTTCCCTCTAGGTTTTCTGTTTGTTTTCCATGGGATTCCAATCTGGATGTAAAGTGAAGACATGTAATATCCATCCAATTGTAATGTGATCGTGTGAGCATTTTCTGCTGCATTAGTGGCACGGCTGTGGTGGTTGGAATATCCAACTCATTTCTCTTCAACTCAGTTGATTTGATTGTTGCTTCTGAATTGACTCTCCTCGTGAGCTTCACTCCTGCACATTGAGCGAACTCGTTAGCACCACCCGTGACAGTTGGAGTCCGGAATGGTACTTTGACGATCAAGTCAGTGACTGAAGAAGGAGAGAAAGTACTCAGATCTAGGGTTAGAGTGGTGTATTGAGCGTACCTCTTTGGGCTGATTGAGTTACCTTTTTTAGGTAGAGAACGACTTGCTCTCCAAGTACCCTGTGCACGTCACGCACGGTAACTGCTCGGGCGTCACTATTGACATAGCCAAGCAATGATTGTTATCAGCACATGCAGCCTGTTGCTTCTTGACACGTGTCTCAACTCTGAGTGATTTTGCCTGTGGCATCGAGTAGGGTAGCCATGCATGCGTAAAACTGCCTTCCGCAGGTCACGCGGATTTCATTTGGAGCTGGGTGTTGATATCCATGACCGTGGCCTTTAAGCGTTCGAATCGGGCTCTGCAGCCCGCTCGGTTTAGTGTTGTTCGGTATTGAGCGTCCATCTTTCAGCCTGGCCCGGGGGGCCTTGGTGCTTTACCTCTTGACCCAATGAGGCAATGAGCCTCTTAAGCCTCTTAATTAGGCTTAATTATTACCCCTCGGGTCCCCACAACAGCCTTAC
>JADGMU010000508.1:20000-52575 GCA_016920895.1 Vaccinium myrtillus | reverse complement strand
ACTTGTATCATTGAAATTCCAAAATCCGTCCTGTTTGCAAAGTATTTTAGGAAAAAATTCGCTCTGCGTAATGAAATTCCCTAACTCCATCCATGCTTGCATGCCTAACTGTAGCGCCACGTGATACCTGTCGAGGCATCCGAGCCATCCAAACATGTTTTGGACGGCCCAGATTTAAGAGTGGCATTTTTGTAAATTTTGAGGGCAAATTTACACCTACAAATCTGGGTCATCCAAAACATGTTTGGATGGCTCGGATGTGGCGACAGATACCACGTGGCGGTAAACTTTCCGCGTGCAAGTTTTTCTCGTAGATTAATATAGAGGGAAAATGTTTCATCACTAGTGTTGGTAAACACTAAACCTTATTATATGACGACATTTTTCTAGCTATTTTATGTTACTGGTCTAACCCGACGTGCTTCGCACGTTACCACGTGCTCATTATTTGTGTAATTTTTGAAATTTTCTTTAACAATTGGCACAGTTATTGTTTCCTTCTTAAATATGTGTAATTCGTTGATCATGACCGTAATATCTTGTTGATCACCTATTGAATTCATATATTGACAAAGCTGTGGTGGCCTAAATTTTGCACATTTTTGTGTGTGTGATATATACTTCTATTATAGGTTACATTTTTCTTTTGTTTAATTACGACATAGTGTACGTGTACCATGGAAGTGGATGCATATGACACGCATTATTTTGGAGGATGATACATATTTTTTATGTTGTGGTATACAATTTTTGGCTCATTAGTTATACATCTTTATGATATTGTTGCGCGTATTAATTTGATAAATTTGTAATAGGGGTGTACGGTTCACCCCAAAATATTCATTCATTTTTTTATAGATTAGTTTCCCAATTTTTTGTTAGTCAACGTATTTTTTTTGGTACCCAATTTTTTTTTTAGCGTGTACCGCATCCATTAGCCTATCCTCTCTGTTTATATATAACTCAGTTGAATAAAAAAATTAGAGCAATCATTAAATGAAATACGCAGTATACTCCCAAATGATCAGTTGAACATATATACATACATGTGATAAAAAGCATGCATATATTAGGGTCTAATAGAGATTAGTAGATAGAGAAGCTAAATTGAAGGGGAAGGTAAGGATAATATGATTGGCTGGTGGTTGGTTCATGAGGGGTGCATGATTGACACGAAAGCATGTATGAGAATGTGTAAGGTAAAGAGAGAATGAGTGTGGAGTCCTAAGGGCAAAAGTGGCATTTGGGGATGCAGATGTCATGTATTTCCATCCAGTTGACTGTCCAATAAGGTAATAACAAATGGTCTTATGTGTGTGACCCAATTTTCTAAAGTAGGGAAGTGCAATGTGATTTTAGAGAACAGAGGAGGTGATTGTGATTTCAATAAAATTGAGGGGGTGTCATTGAAATTTACCCTTTCCCTAATAATGCATGTTGTTCCGGACCAGCTTAAATTTCGATATTTACTATGGTTACCGTTGAGCATCTGAAGTCCATCTCTATATCTCCATCTTGGGGACCAAATCTCCAAATATGAGGGGAGATTTTGTAATTTTCCTCTCTTCTTTTCAACTTTTTGTAATTGTGCTTTTTACAGATTGTCTCCAGATTCACTTTGGAGACCAAATCTCTAAAAAGGACAATAAGTCCCTCCAAGATTCTCCTATAAAGTATAAAAAGTTGAACAAAAGAAGGGACAAATTACGAAATCTTCCCTCAATATATATGGAGAGTTGGTCTAAAAATTGGAGATATAGAGATGGATTGCAGTGACCATTCACCTCTTAAAACTTCTTGTTTGAGTAGTGGGTAGTGGAATCTCAAATCTCAATATTGCTTTTGCACCAGACTCTCTTGCCAATGGCCACAATTTAGAATTAATTGGAACGGTTCTTTTTAAAAAAAAATGAAGAGCAGTTAGCAATTATTTTATCATTTTCACAAGGCACCACTTGCCTCGGATGGTTTACTAGATCGGACTTGAATATTTAAATGAGAATGAAAAAAATAAAAAAGAGTGAAACAAGCATTGCAACAAATAGTGACAGAGACATAGCTAGATAGAGAGCAACTTGTAAATAAATTTGCTAAAACATTGCTTCTAACATTTGTTTTATGTGGATCCAGAAATTCAAACACACAAAACTAAAAAATTCATTGATCAAATATCCATAAATACGTGATCATATCAAACTTCCAAGAGAAAATAGCTACTCCCTCCGTTCTTTAAAAAGAGTAGCATATTTCATTTTATGTTGTTCCTAAATAAGAATGATGTTGTGGGTAAAAATTGGTACATTTTCTATTTTGTTCTTAAAACTGAATTTCTTTTTGAAAAGTGAGTGGGTAAAGTTTAATGATGATGTCTCCATCAATGACAATAGAGAAAAGTTAATGTGAAAGGTGTAACGATGATGCTTTCTTAATAAGTTAGAATTACGAAGTTACACACTTAAAAATAAACGGAGGGAGTATAAATTGTTGGAAATTTCTTTGAAATTCGGTGTGAATGAAATGGGTCATTTGGAGGGTCTTCTGAGGCAACTGAAGGGACCCCAAGAGGTTGAAAATTACGCGTAATAAGTGTTGGTTAATACACCAATTACACTCTTCCATAATGAGGATTGAATGGCATTTCAAATTCGTTGTTGGGAGTTATAGCATCAATTCAAATTCGTTGTTGGGAGTTATAGCATCAATTCAAATTCATATTCATATATGTTGGGAGTTACCGTTTTAGAATTGAATTGCTATATTCAACAACCCTATTGATTGGGGGCTCCCCTATTGAATTTCGTGTTGATGGAGGAGGCTCCTCCTTAAACTTTGTAAAGGCAACATCTGTCATTGTATCTTCATCATCTGTCATTGTATCTTCATCATAAATTGGGGTTACTTTCAACCCCTCCTGAAATTCTTCTTTGATAGAGAGAGGCAGATGCTAATAAGGACGCCAAGGTAGCCGACAGAGGCATGTTCTGGTAGTTTGTGATTGTTGCCGTTTTATCCTGGGACGAAGACATCGGTGTATCTTACAACACCCACGGTAGACGATGAATCTTTGTTAAGGAGACTGTGGCATAACAGGACTCCGCTTGTGTTTCCGAAACACTGTTTGTATCTTTTTCCCATTAATCTTATTTACATTTCAGTTCTGTTCATGTAACTTGGATCTCAGTAAATGATAAGTGCCGAAATGTATACATTTGGGCCACCTAATTTACATTTGTTATGTCCCTTATTATTTTATTTAGTAATATCTTTTGTTGTATTTTTGTGATTTTAGGTTCTAAGAGCAGGATACAGCATCTGGCCTTAAATTAAGAGCATTGTGTGCTGCGCGAGCGCAACACTGGATCATTTTTCCAGCCCATCTTCCGGATCACTACCCCTGACCAAACTTTGCCAAGAATGAACAATTGAATTGTTTATGTGGGTGGACAATCAATTGTCAGTGGTTGGGAAATGGAAAGGTGATGGAAATCGATGGGGAGTCATTTTGGCATCAGATTTTACCCTACGATTCGCATGTCAAGTGCATTAATTACATGCATCATACCAAATTATTCCGGGCATTAAAGTAAGAAGTTTGACTGTTCCTGAGCCTTGATCGGACTCTGTTTCGAAAATTAGTCGAGGTGATCGCAGACCCGGTGGAGCTGGTTATTCAAATCTCAGTGGAGCTCTGCAATTGATTTTCAACAAAAGGAAATCTCAGTGGCCCAGCAATTGATTATTCAAAGGGATAATCTGGTGGGAGAGTTCAGTAATTGATATTGGTTACGTAGAGTCTAAAATGGCAGAAGGGAAATAAATGCTTTTGTCTTCCCCTCTGTCCTATAAGAAGAGCAGCTCGGCTGCATTGAAAAGGGGAGAAGAAAAAAAAAGAGATTTTCAGAAACAGAGAGCGGAGACGACAGAGAGTTAGAATAAGAAACCAAAAGACTCTCCTGCCATTTTCAAGGCTCTGATCAGTAGCTCCATGGCCGGCTAAATCCTTTCTTAGGGTATTGGTAAGCCCTAGCTTTGTAACTATGGTTTATTTTCTTTCGTAATTGTATTTAGTGGCTTGACCAATAAAATGTGGTGATTGTATAAGCCAAACTTTGTTTCAAATAAATTTCATTGTAAAATTCAGTGTATGTTGTATTTATTTTCTGTGATTATAAATACAATGGTTATGCAATTGTTTTCAAGCTACCAAATATTAAGTGAGTTAAAATTATGCCTTGCTTGAGATGAGACGGGTTGTGCCTATGACCCTAGTTTAGCGTACACAGGCCGTGCCCATCTAAGAAGGTTTATTTTTAAGTCACTTATATTTGAATTTCTGGACGATAGTACTTCGGCTTGTAGCTGGGAGTGCATCACTACCACATTAATTGGTGTAGTCACGAGATTGTTAGACCATTGAATGCAAAGTTAGTGGTGAAACGTACCCTAAGCTTCCTCTTATTTGTTAAAAACCAGAAAATCCAAATTCTCTTTTCAATTCAATTAGCTCTAAATTGAAATCACAAAATCTTCACCTTTAAGTTGCTTTGGAAATCAATTTTTAAGTTGAAAGTAACACTTTGTCCCTGTACTCCCACTTTACTAATAAATCCATTTTACGTATTTTACGGGTTATAGTTATTTTGATTTTGACATGATCAGTTAATATCAATGAAATTGTATTTCTGATATTTTTTGATTGTTGAATAATTTTTCCCACCATAAATTTTATGTGGCCCCAAAAATTCAAACGTGCAAAACTAAAAAATTGGTTGATCTAAATAGGTGATCATATCAAACTTCCAAGAAAAAATATGTTTTTACACTTCAACCATCCCATTCTTCTTCGAACAAACTAATTAACTTGCTCAAGTATCTACCATATACAATCATCTTCGGAAAACAAAAATTCTTTATAGAGTACAAACTGGATCAGATTGATGCAAAGGAAACTTGAGGGGAGCTTCCTCCACTTATTTGCTTATAGCAAGTTAAATAACACAGTTTGAAACAACACAATTTCTGTTGCTTCGTACAATGGCTACTCATTAGTTTTGAAGGCCTGAAATCGGAATCATTAGATGAGGCCCTCCATATATTTTGTATAATAAATTTTTTGAACACATAACTTCGTAAAAACCATTACAAAATATTTATCATTGTATAAATTTAAACATATATTCAAACAAAAATAAACAACTATTATTACAATATATAGGAGGCCTATATATTTGGGGGCCCATATTTATTTACATTTTTGGAGGGGCCCATCTCGGTGGCTTCATCCATACTCAACATGCCTTTGTCCCTACCGTTACATCTCCCCAAACTCACATGCCTTGTCTTCCTCAATCCTCCCAATTATTCCAACGCTCCCCATCCGCCGCAAGCTTCTCCTGCCGGCTGCTGCTGGCAATTTCACACACCACGGCCGCCTGAGAATCTCGGACTGAAACCTGGTGCTCGGATTCCGAGCGGACGCAGCCCTCACGAGCTCCGTTACATCTTCATTTCGGGTAGAATTTTCTGCGGAGACGAAATTCATGGTACCGGACAGGTTGTAGAATGGGGCATCAGTGCAATAGCCGCTTGCGCCGTGGTACTCGCCACGCGTCGCCCAATCCAACATGGTCCGGACGTAGAAGTCCCTGGCCTTGTTCAGCACTCTAATGGGTGCCTTGAAATATCTTGCGTATTTGGTTTCTTTCCCATTCTTTTTAGCCATCTGAATTCTGCTCTGGTTTACACAGGTTAAAAAGTCAAATGGCTTGCTCAGAGAGGGAGAGAGATGGGGCATAAGGATGGATTTAGAGAAAGAGAGAGAGATAGAGAGAGATAGATGGGGGATAAGGATGGATTTAGAGAGAGAGAGAGAGATAGAGAGAGAGATAGATGGGGGATAAGGATGGATTTAGCTTAGTGCATGCAATGACTAATTAATAGGAGATTAGGAGAAAAACTTGCCACCTTGTTCGGTTTGAGTTTGAGTTTGGGTTTAGGGTTTAAGTATTGAGATTAATAAAAATAATAATTGGAAATTAAGAGTAACGATTAGAGAGAAATGAGAATAAAAATTAAAAATAGAGGTAACGATGGGAAATAAATAGGGATAATGATTGAGTAATAATTTAGAAACCGGGTCTTGAGACCCAAACCGAACAAGCCCGCGGCATCACTAAAATTCTTGGCTCCGTCCCTGTTTGCAAAGTACGTATTTTGGAAAACAAATTCGCCCCTGCGTAGTGCAATTCCTGACTCCATCCTTGCTTGCATGCCTAACGGATGCCGCCACGTGATACCCATCATTGCATCCGAGCCATCCAAACATGTTTTGAACGGCGCAGATTTGTTGGGGTAAATTTGCCCTCAAAATTTACAAAAATGCCACCCTTAAATCTGGACCGTCCAAAACATGTTTGGATGACTCGAATGCGGCGAGAGGTACCACATGGCAGTAACCTTTCCACGTGCAAGTTTTTCTCGTAGATTAATATAGAGCACTAGTGTAGGTAACAACTAAACCTTATTGTATGCCGACATTTTTCAGGCTATTTTATGTTACTCGTCTAACCCGACGCGCTTCGCACATTACCGTGTGCTCATTGTTTGTGTGATTATTGAAATTCTCTTTAACGATCGGCACAGTTATTGTTTCTTTCTTAAACATATGTAATTCATTGAGTACAGTTATGATTAGCTCCAAAACTCATACCTTAAATCACTAATCTTGGAAGCTGGAATCCATCAGTTAAAACATCCAATTCCACATCCAATTTTATACTAATATGTTTCTCTATTTCAAGTTGCAAACCATCCATTAAAAATCCTAAATCTTCTTTACATGTAAACAAAGGAGATGGAAAATGCAAAATAACAGCATCACGAATACCATGTCAACTATGACAATTCCAGCACATAAACCTATGAATCCAACTTCGACCATTCATAACGTCCTGGGAGGGAACGTCGTTCACAGGATCAGAGTTTGCCTGCCAAAAAAGGCCGTACAAACCCAATTAGTTGTGGGGAAAGGACAAAAAAAAAAGTTCCGTTACTACAACAAAAGTCGGTTTCTATATCATGCGAAAAATGCTATAGAACGATATATATAGCGTTTCAGCAAATACTATATTGGCCGGCGCTATAAAAGGGGTGAGACCTACTATAGCATTTTTGGCTCTCTATATTTTGTATATCAAATATATAGTGTTTCCTGCTTTTTCCATAGCAGTTGTAGCCTGCTATATTTAGTACATCGATCAAAGGTAGCCTTTCAAACCTACTATGATTTTTCATGTTTCCATAGCATTTCTTGACCAATATTATTTGTCTACGTTTAATAACATTCCCAAAATGCTATTAACCGTATTAACTGTATATTTTCTATAGCATATTGGACCTGCTATATAATGTATAATTTCTATAACATTTTTGGCCGGCTATTTATACTTCACATTTCATTGCATTCTTTGAATACTGTGTACCACAATATTTTCTGCAGAAATTCTGGTGCTTATTCCAATAACCTGAATTCAATTCCATTCCAAGAAAAAAAAGATAATCTCAATGACTACAAATTCCTTGGCAATAAATTCTCAATATTCCATACAAATTTCCAAAAGATATCATTCTCTGAACATCCAAGTGATTAACATTACATGGAAGAAAATAAGTACTGTATATTACATGTTCCTCCTACTCATCTCTATACCAAAGTGGAGTACAAGCCTTGACACTTCACTACAAGAAAATCAAGATCTAGTAATGGTTGAGAATGTCAAAAAAGATGCCTAAAACTGTTACTAAAGCCCAAAAAACCTATACCAACGGTTTGAGGAAGCGTTACAAGATCGGCGTCACTGTAGGGTTTTAGTAACGCTTTTGTGAACTGTTGGTACCACCATTCTTTCTAGCTTGACACCGTAATATCAACAAAAAGGCTTCAAAGCACTGCAAGATCATGTATCTATATCATTAGCCAAAATACCATCAAAAGGACTTCAACCAATTAACTATAACCAGCAATACCAAGATCCAATCTTAGATCAACAAAAAGTGATGAAACAATTTCTCTTCTCTATCAACCCATAGACCTACACATAGTAGATCGATGCAAATTGATTAAACATTTGCTCATTCAATATGTAAGACAAAACACAAAATCTCTAAGTTCCGAATGAAACATATGCAACTCAAATCAGGGTACACCAACCCGTGTCATCACCACATGCAGGAAATGAAAATCTCTTCCATTTCACATACAGATAGACCAAACAAAATTTAGAAACATTGAAGATAATGTATAAGCAAGGAAGATAAATTCTAGTCCTTTAATTTGAAAAATTCTAGTCCTCTAATTTGAAGCTACATTTTGCTATATTTCAGTGCCATTATTGTGTTTGTGACACGCTTACTCCATGGGTCCATTGGGGCAATGACACTTCCAGTATTTTGACCATTGTCATGGTTATGACAAAGATGAGTTCTTGATTTATAAAAGGAAACACTTCAAACAGGGCAATAAAGCTCCAGTACTACAAATTCGTAAACTTCCCGATACTTATTTGTTTGCGTTACTACAACAAAACCAATGCCCACCACTCACACAGCTGCCACCTAATACTAGGTCCCACAATCTGATATTCAGGCCGACCACAATCCGTGCTTGCTCGGCATTGACGAATTTTGGCATCCCAAATATCACAAATCAAGGCAGAGGCGAGCAGTATGCTAGTATATTGTCCAGAAACAAATTCCAGCAGGATTTGGTTGCTCTGGAGTTGCTTAGTGCTCGGAAAAGATGTCTTTGCACTACAACAAAATCATGCTATGGCGAGGAAAAATATTTGTCACTATTGCATCAATTTTCATCGCCTAAGGTATTGGCGAGGAACTATTTCCTCGACCACTTCCCTAGCCTATACTGTGTCGCAAAAAGTATTTGCGAGGAAATATTATTTTCCTCGCCCATTGTAGACAATTAGCAACAAAATTTTTCCTCGCCATTTCTAAAAAAATTCTGCCCGGCGACTGATACTACCGTCTACGAACAGCAACTTGCAAGGAAAATATTCCTCGCCACCTACATTTTAGTCAAGGAAATTTTTTGTTGGTAATTGTAGCGCATTACAAAAAAAAATTTAATGCTCTCCCAAGCTTCCTTCTTTGCTTCTGTTGAAGTTTGCACCATTGACCTCTTCAATAGCGCGCGTAGCACCTATCCACCACACTAGCCTTTCATTTAATTCCATATTCAGACTATCTAATATATATATACTTGTTTTGGTATGTTTTTCACTACGCATATTAGTTTCTTAAACACTGTGCCCAAGTGTTTTTGAGGTTTTTTGGCGCAGCAACATATTGTTTTTGCAAAACATGTTCAATGCCCTATGGGTTTTTGACAATAATTTTTGTTGGACTAATAATTTTTTATTGCTCTAGTTTTTCTCAGATCGGAGTATGTAGTTGTTACAGAGGGAATAATATTAATTTTTTTTTAGTTTATATTTTGATCTATTTTCATTTGATTATTTGTATCGAAGTGAGAAATAAAAAAGAAAGTGTTTAAACTTTGCATCGAAGTTTAAAAAATTAACACAAGCTAACCACATGATTACATAATTTCTGAACTTTTTCCGGTTGTAGTGATTTTCTTTTGCTTCTTTTCATAATTTTTTTACATTTTAAATTCAGTTCGTCAAGACCACTAATTACTATAAAAAAATGCAATGCAATATTGAATTGTATTTTACCTCAGAGTTTAATTTAACTAGTGGAAATTAAACAATACATAATTGCTTAGGTGGACACTAAATTCATAATTGTGATTTTTACAAAGCAACTTTAAAGTGAGATTTGATAATTATATAGGTAAAGTTCAATTTATTTTTTAAATAAAATGAAAATATCAACAAATATTATATTAAGTTCATTTTCAATTTTCAATCATTTATCACCGATCGAAAAATTGGACTCCACAAATTATTTTGTGTGGAAAACACAGATCAAAAACCCGTTACTTGCGAATTCTCTGTTCGAATATGCAGATGGAACTGTCCAAGTACCACTAGTTGAAATTCAAGATGAGAGTGGCAATCGGAGCCCTAATACGGCTCTTAAACTCTGGGAAACTAAAGATCACACGTTGATGTCTTGTATCATTGCAACTGTAAGCTCTTCTCTCTTACCTAATCTTGTTGGATCAAAACGCACTTGTGAAGTTTGGACAAGATTAGAAGAAAAATTTAGTAATCTTTCTCATACACACATCCATGATCTCAAATGTAGAATTTACAATATCAATAAAACCACATCCATGCAACAATATATAGATTCTATTAAGGTTTTACTTCAGAAGTTGGAAGCCACTGGTTCACATATGGATGATGAGGAACTTGTTTTTCGTACTCTCAAAGGTCTACCTAATGAGGAGTGCCGCTCGTTCAAGCAAGCTATACGCACATGCTTTGAGACCTCACCACTTACCTTTCATGGTCTTGCATCCATGCTACTTGCAGAGGACTTATATTTCGACACTAATCAACTTGACACTTCCACAATTTTAGTTGCTCGGCACAGTGGGCACAGTCGTGGTACAAACTCCCTCACGCCACCTGTCCACCTACAAATACAGGACCCTCTACTTTGTCACAAGGCTCCTCTCAAGCACAAACACATCATCAGCAATTTCCACATCATACAGCTTTTAATGGACAAGTGACTTCTTTTGGTCCTATGCAGCCTCAATTTTCCTCTTATGGTGGTAATAATTTTGGGGGAAATAGGAACAATAGGACTGGAAATCGTTTTGAACCTAGAAACAGTTTCCACAAGGTTTTCCTTTTGCTGTTGGAGCATGTCAAATTTGTGACAGAGGAAATCATCAAGCCTATAATTGTTATTACAGACAAAACTCAGAATACAGACCACCTCAATATGGCTCAATGTCACACTTTAATCAGAATGGGATGCAAGACATACAGTATGGGACACAGTTTGCTCCACCAGGGATCTCTCAAGGAATGCCTCATGGACAAGGATTTGGAATATCACAGTCTCAGGGGTATGGTTCACAAAGATCACGACAGGCTCTTATGGTCTCCACTGACTCTTCTAGTGTGTCTTCTCAAGGGTTTTATTTTCAACAACCACATCAATCACCCCCAGGGTATTATCCTTACGGTGGTTATTCTGCCAATGGTGGTCCATTTCCATTTGCAGCACCTCCTATTCAAGGGTATAATGTCACCCCTTTATCAACTCCAACTTCTGTTGTGCCTTGGTATTTTGATTCAGGAGCTATTGCTCATGCTACAAGCAATCTGAATCAGATTTTTATACCAACAACTAATGCTCCAACAACAGTTACAGTGGGTAATGGGCAGTCAGCCCCTATCTCTGTCTCAGGTAAAGGAATTCTTCCTCTTCCACATCACTCTTTTGTTCTTAATAATATCCTACATGTTCCCAAAACTTCTCACAATCTCCTATTAGTTCATTAGTTTGCTTCCGATAATAACTGTAAATGTCATGCCCTCATTTTCTTAAAACTTAAATAAAAGAATTTCAACAACAAATAAGTCAGGTGATAAGATTTCCATAAAATGAAGTACATCATTAACCCATTGGCTATCAAATGTTCAGGCACCCTTGCCCCAAAGGTGAAATCGAACAATATCCTGTAACTCAAATATTCGGGTACCCTTGCCCCAAAGGTGAAGTCAAAAGTAATATTTGGGCACCCTTGCCCCAAAGGTGAAAATCAAAGTAGTATCCCATAAGTTATTACAAATCCATAGTAAAAAAGATAGTGAAAAACTAGAGTTACATTATCATCTCCCAAAAAGAAAATTTAATGCCTAGAAGATGAATAAAATAACTTCATGCCATGTATGCTCATCATCCAAGTCATGCACTTCAAACTATTCACGATCAAAGCTGGGTACCTGAAAAGTAGGGGGTGGATACCACTATCTCCATCCCCGATCCCTGAACCTATATCAATCCCCATCCCCTCCCCGATCCCCACCGGGGATTTTATTTTAACCTTCATCCCGCCCCGATGCGGGGAACGGGGATCCCCACGGGGAATCGGGGATCCAAAAATTCATGCACTAGTCCATGCCATTACCCATTAAATTCAACCCCCACGGCCAAAATTCCATTCCATCCGCGCAATTTGGTTCCCATTATGCATTAAATTCAATATGTAATTTGCATTTGCAATACGCAGGAATGGTTTTAACAAGTCTATGCATAAAATGGTTTCATAAAATGGCCAAAATTCAGGAATGTGCCTACTGCCAATGCCTATGCATAACTCAGTTTCAATTACATCAAACAAAAACATAAATTTGTTTAAGTAAGTCTCCAACAACCCCTCTTCCAACAGCTCCAACAATTTGATTCTCCATGCCATCCAAAATCATTCAATAACCATTAACCTGGCATGTATCAAAGATGTTAAAATACGTGATAAAAAATGAAATACTCAATCAAAATGAAAACAAAAAGAATCAATGAATGAATGACATTCAAATACCCGATCAGTCATCAACACATGTTACATCGGATATATACTCGTCGGTGTCCATATCGTCATCGTTGATAGTTGGAAAAGGATTCCCCGGCATTGCCTCACCTTAAAATACAAAAGAAAACAATGATTGATAGATAGCATATAAATTATAAAAGCATGACAAAAAATAAGACGCAAAAAAAAATACCTCCATTTTCAAGGGCCGCCAACCAACTTTGAGTACACATTAATGCTTCCAAAGTAAATTTTAAAAACTTATAATATAATAAATATATATTTTATATATATATATATATATGTAAACGGGGATGCGGGGAGGGGCAGGAACGGGGATCGGGGAGGGGATCGGGTAGGGGACTAACAATACCATCCCCTACCCGATCCCCGAATTTTTTTAAAAATAATCCCCATCCCCGACCCGATCCCCGAAAAAATCCCCGAATCCCCTCCCCGAATGGGTAGGGGACGGGTTGGATAGGGGCGGATCGGCCGAGATGGCCATCCCTACTGAAAAGAGATAGGGTGAGCACACGCGCTCGTAGGAGAACTATTCTACTAACGCTAGGTGTGTGAATATGATGCATGCACATGGAGGCAAGATATATCCAAAGGATGTTCATGTGCGAGTCCAAGTATCCAAGTAAAAGAGAATGGATTTTTGAAAGTTCCAAAGTACCAAAGTGACTACCAAGTATCCACCCACAACCCATGTGTTCAAAGTCCTTTCTAAGTGTCCAAGACACCACCCAAGTAACCAAGTTCATCACACAAGTCTAAAATCAAGTTTACACATCGAGTTTCGACAAGACACAATGGATAGTTCAAAAATCTCGTTTCTCACTTCATTCATTGAAGAAAAATCATCATTTCATTTATACTAGGGATTTAAATCCCTCTGCCGGATTCCATAGGCTCCGCGTGCCTCTGCCGGATTCTATAGGCTCTGCGTGCCTCTGCTGGATTTCATGGGCTCTGCATGCCCCTGCCGGATTTCATAGGCCCCGCGTGCCTTTATAAAAATTTCACCAAATGATGACATTGGTTTTAAACATCTCATTTTCCAAACATTCTAACCAAATTCCATGACAAGTCCATTTTTTTCAAAGTTCATTTCACCATTTCACATCGATCTTTCGATAAAAAGGGGTTACGCACACACCCACGCACGCTTTCTAAAAACCTTCAAACTTTCATGTGACGTAAGATGTCATATTTGTTTATAAAACCATAGTCCTCGAGTCAAAACATGGATGAAAATGATACCAAAGGTCGAATATGTGAAGGAATAAGCGATGGGGGACCAAACGGACATCAAAGGGTGACCGAATGCCACCTAAATAACAGGGGCAGCAGCTGGAAAATATGGAGCAGCAGCAAATGAACAGTAAACAATGCAGATTTTCACCTCTAAGGTGTGGAATTTCAACCCAATCACAATTGAGATAGTTTAGGCTCAAATTGAAAATGCTAGGCAACAATTAAACATGGAGGGAGGTCAATTTCACTCCCAATTTAACCAAACAACAAGCAATTTCATAGATCAAAGAATCAAAGTGGGAAAACCCACACAAATTGGAGAAAACATGAAATTCAAGGAAATTGAGGTCAAGAACCAATTATATGCAACAAATCACAAGCATACAACTAGAGAGAGTAGACATTGTTCCCCTACCTTAAGATTGGAGCTTCAAATGGGAAGAAAATGCAAAACCCTAGAGCGTGAGCTTCCAAACCCGAAATACCCCCTTCCAAGCTAAAACCAAGACAACCCAAACTTGAAATCACGTAGAGGAGAAGATTTTATGGTAGAACCTTGAAGGAATTTGATTTTGGTGGAGTTTTGAGGTGTAACAATGGAGGAATTTTGAGAGAGGGAGAGAGAGAGAGAGAGACAGACCGGTCGGGTGGGAGGAGAGAGAGGAGTGAAATGTTTGCAAGCTTCTCCCACACACTAACTTATATAACTCCTAATTACACCTCACACCCAAATGTCACTTGTGTATATACTATGTGACCCCACCTCACTAATTTTACTCCCACACTTAGCCAATTAACATATTTCAACATTCCTCACAAAACCCCAACTTTTATTATCAAAAAGTAATTAAATTTTTTGGGTCTTTACACACTGTGCCAACAAAGCATGTTCCAGCACAATACTTTTCTTTACTTTAATTTATTTATGAAAATAAGGAAGTACCCCCCCATTTGAAAACAATGGCATTTCCAGAATTTTAAATTTCTAATCAAATCAAAATCTCATCCCCCCACTTTTAGTACAAAACCGAAAAACGACACATTTTTCTCTGAAGAAAATGGGTGAAAGATGACTTTGTTTTACTAAAAAATAACTTCCGATTATACCGTTGTGATTAGAAAAATCCAAGGAACAATTACTGGGACTTTTTATCGGCCAAATCGAAACTTCTCCAAAAAGTGATTTTTCATACGGGTCCTTACAGTAAAATAACATTTGATTCTTCTGGTTATACAATCCAGGACTCTTTGACCAACCAAGTGGTTCATCAGGGGTCTTGCACTCAGGGGCTTTATCCCCTTCTTCCTTCTTCTAAAGCATTCTCAGGTGCGACTACTCTTCTCCATCCTGCTATATCCACAAAACTTTGGCATAGAAGATTGGGGCATCCACATATGCTCTTCTCCATCACTTGCATAATAAATACGGTCTTCCAATTTATTCTAGTTCTCATTTTGATTGCTATGCTTGTAATAAAAGTAAGAGTCAGGTTCTTTTTCCTGTTTCCATCACATATACCACTACACCATTTGAACTTGTTCACATGGATGTATCGGGGCCATCTCCCATTGCTTCTGTTTCTGGATTCAGATACTATCTCCTTCTTATTGATGATTTTACTAGATATAGTTGGATATTCCCTTTGAAATATAAGAGTGATGTTTTTCTTATGTTAAAGCTTTTCCAGCGTTTGTATCAAATCAATTTCAGTTCATTGACAAAACATTTAGGTCTGATCATGGGGGTGATTTCTTGAATAAAATCATGACA
The DNA here is from genome assembly GCA_016920895.1 of Vaccinium myrtillus. Lineage (NCBI taxonomy): Eukaryota > Viridiplantae > Streptophyta > Magnoliopsida > Ericales > Ericaceae > Vaccinium > Vaccinium myrtillus. Next base: position 37,009 of record JADGMU010000508.1, on the reverse strand, counting down.
TTTTTCTTTGCTCAATTTGGTATTAATCATCAGACTACTTGCCCTCATACTCCTGAACAGAATGGTCTTGCTGAGAGAAAGCATGCCCATATAATAGAAACAGCCATTACACTACTACAACAAGCTAATCTCCCTTTATGGCTTGAAACTATAACCTCTGCTTTATATCTTATTAATCGTCCGCCTCATTCTTCTCTTCAATTTGATGTTCCATATTATAGATTTTGTAACACACCTCTTGATTACATGAGTCTTAAACCATTTGGGTGTTGTTGTTTTCCTTGGCTTAGTCCTTACACTTCCAACAAATTAGAACCAAGATCCACACCTTGTATTTTCTTGGGTTATTGTGCTAATACAAAGGGGTATAGGTGTCTTGATCCAGTCACACAAAAGGTTTATATATCCAAGCATGTGAAATTTCTTGAACATGACTTTCCTTATTTTACTCTTGTCTCTTCAACTCAGTCTTGTTCTTCTTCTTCTGTTAAGTCACCTCCTCATTTTGTGGTTCCATCATCTCTTCATTCTACTACTCCTAATCACCACATGTTTTACAAACATCTTCTGCTTCTTCCACACCAAAACCTTATCAGAGTCATCCTTTATCTTCTTCTCCTTCTATAGTATCCACCACACATTTAGATCCTTCCTCAGCCATCTTATCATCTCATTTACCACTTCCTACTTCAGTTCATCCTATGGTCACTTGGTCAAAAAATGGCATTTTTGTGCCTAAAATCCTCTGTCTTTACTTGTTCATGTCCCAACTTCTTCTGAACCATGTATTTTTTAAGGAAGCAATGACTTTTCCAGAGTGGAGACAAGCCATGGTTGAGGAGTATCAAGCCCTCATGACCCAGGGCACATAGGCTTTTGTTCTCTAACCTCTTAATACCCCTATAGTGGGATGCAAATGGATTTTTAAAATCAAACGTAATCCTGATGGTTCAGTAGCCAGATATAAAGCAAGGCTAGTAGCTCAAGGCTTTCAGCAAATAGAGGGCATTGACTATACAGAAACTTTCAGCCCAGTGGTTAAACGACCAACAGTAAGAGTGGTGTTGTCCTTAGCTTTACATTTTGTTTGGATCATTAAGCAATTTGACGTTTCAAATGCTTTTTTTGCATGGTACTCTTCAGGAACAGGTCTTTATTAGACAGCCACAGGGGTGTGTCAATGATCAGTACCCTACTCATGTTTTTCACCTCCACAAAGCTCTGTATAGTTTGAAGCTGGCACCACAAGCATGGTATGAAAGGTTGTCCCAATCTCTTTTATCCCTTGGCTTTAAGAATAGTCTAGCAAATTCTTTTATTGTTTGTGCTACATAGAGATCATGATCTTGTCTATGTCTTAGTTTATGTTGATGGTATCCTCATTACTGGGTCCAATGCTGAGCTTATCACTTCTCTTATCACTCCTTTATTTGGAGCAATAGATTTATGAAAAAAATAAATAAAGAAAAATTATTTTAGGAGGAAATATGAAGGGGAAGAGAAAAACGTGCCCATCACGTGCAACAATTTCCCTTTAAAATATCCTTTAACGTTTTTGTTGGCCCTGTTAAGGTCTATATCAGCATTTTCCATTAATGAGATAACGAATTGAGACGGAAGCAGTAATTTTGAATAACGGAGACAAAGTTTGGGAGTAAAATTGATTTTCTTGAAAGTTTGGGGGGCGACATTGCGTGTAAAGTTTGGGGGGCATTTTGAAAATTTTCCAACCGAAAGTATGAATGCAATAAAAACAGAACACAAAACCTGAAAATCAATGAGAATGAAATGGTGCTCAAGGCGAGTGTAACACTATGTATTTAAGACAGATTTGTTCCCGCTACGGTGCTTACTGTTTTTATGAACGTATATATCCCAGCACTACTTGATTGAACGCCGCAAGATGTAGCACTACAATCGATGGGTCTGTCGAACGAAACTTGTATTTGTATTCTCTCCAATGAAAAGACTCCGACTCAATGAAAGTGTAGAAAAAATCAACTCTTAAAAAATGAATGAAGCATGCCATATATGTAGGCTAACTGGTGACTCGACGAATAGTCACCAGGGAAAAGAGACACCTTTGTTCACGAAAGGACACGTCCGTCCACAATGAACAAATGCCAATAAAAAGATGCAACTCCAATACCAATGTTGTAACCGAGGAGGATGAGTTTGAATTCGCACTTGTGGGATTATCATCGCATATTCACTCAGGGAAATGGATACTGGAACACACTTTAAATAAAATATTTTTCCAACATCGTGTTCAAGTAGTAGTAAAAGATGTGTTGAGTTCTGAAGCCTGATCGCGCAGGTGAGTACTCTGAATATCTTGTCCGGACAGGGCTCAGCACCATCCGGATGACAACTGTAAAATGGTCGTAGTAGGTTTTGTTTGAAGTCTAAATTCTCAGAACATTTCGTCCGGATGGTGGTTTAGTCAGTCTGGACGGTTGGATATGGAAGAAAGCACTGATGCGCGTTTTCTAGAGTTTTTTGATGTACTATATTGCCTTGCACTATAAAAAGAACACATAGGGTACGTAGCCACAATTGAAATTCTGATTCTCTGTCATCATAGTGAACCTCCCCAGCACCACGTGGAGGATGATTAAGCAATTAGCTGAAGTCAGAACGACGTTTATCTTGTGTCTTGCTCTTGATTGTTTGATTTTCTCTTTGCCTTACAAGATGAGATAAGAATCACAGTTATTTTTCGTACATAATAAATAACTATATTCAATTGCAGAGCTAGCTTGGCCGGCATTGGCTCTAGTACCCCTCACGTTTTTATAAAAAAATTCAAATGATTTTATTGATAACTAAATAGGTATTTAGGGATATGTATCTAACATCATTAACAAAGTTATCATGCATCAATATATAAATAGTCTTACATTAATATTCTTGGAAAGTCATTTTGATTTTTCATAGAGCACAACCATATATAAATGTGCTGTTATTTTAGTTACTAAAAGAAAAGAACATAACAATTTTTTTCAGTGACAAATTTACACACAGTAATTAAATAATGAGATGCACCACCAGTACCATTTGTTAACTCCCGCCGGACACAACACTATTTGTCAATATGTCAAATCAATTTTTGTTGATAAAAATAAAAACCTTAAGTATATTTTTTTATGATCAACACCAAGTCAATACCTAGGTCACGTAGTTCGCGAACTGCCTGTCAAATATTGATTGAAATGTACGTTCTCCTTTTAGTTAAAAGCCTACTAAAATACTATATGATATCTCAATATATTAATTAATACACCTATGTATACGTATACACAGATGTTTTGGAGATGCTCCGCTCTTTATAGATTGTAATTAAGAAAAGGAATCCGAAAGAATCTGGGGGAGGTGTTGTGCGGTAGGTGATGTGCGCCGTGTTGTGCGGGCAAAACGACGTAGTTTTGCTCATTTCCTTGGTACACTTCCAAAGCCCTGTTTGGAGAGTTAATTTTAGGTTCAATTTTGGGGGATTTAGGCTCTTTGGGGTAGGATATAGTGGTTTTAGGCACTTTGATTTAGGCACTTCGGGTTTAGGCACTATGGGTTTAGGGTTTAGGCACTTTGGGTTTGACACTTTGTAGTGATTTTTTTTCTTCCTCCAAACAAGACCCTTGGAAGCTTCAAAGGTGTACCCAAAATACGTCATTTTGCTGCACAACACGGCGCACATCACCTACCGCACAACACCCACCCCGGATCCTAAGAAAAGTCCCTTTCACATTCCCATCCCGCTTTCACACACACACCCAATTGGGTGAATTAGGTTAGGCTCAGTTTTCCAAAAGATAAAATGGCTTTTTGCTAAAATCAAGTAGGTGAATCTGGACACATATGTGTCCAGATTCACCTACTTGATTTTAGCAAAAAGCCATTTTAGCAGATGGAAAACCAAGCCGATAGACATGAAATTAGCTTCCTCGACAAGAAATACATAAATCCACCATTTTATGGTGGCCCACCGGTGAATTGGATTTTTAAAATAAAAATAAGGAAAACAGAATAGATTCAACAAATGTGTATTAATTCAAGCAATCTGTTAAAGAGGATTATTTGCTGTTTCATTTCGCTTCCACACTATGGAAGTCAATTAAAGGCATATTTCTATGGGGGATTTAGCCTATGGTCCATTATTTCTATTTTGAAACACATGAAGAAAGTACAACTATTTTCAAACACATCTAATACACTTTGACAAAAATACCCTTCCAACACTACCAGTCTGAAAGTCACCAGCGCCGAAAGTAAGCTGGGAAATTGGTCAGTGTAGGAAAGTCTATCAGAAAGTCGTCGGTGCCGGAAAAATTGTAGGCACCAAAAATGTCACCATCGGAGGAGTTGCTCGCTGGCGACCTGCACCAACAGTTCTTGCTCCTTTCTTCGAGAAAGGGATTCTCAAGCCTACACCAAAAGAAGAATTCCCTATCGTAGCTTACCAACTTGATGGAATGAACATGGTGAGTGGAGATGGAAGAAGGTGTTGACCGATGAAGATGTTGATCAACGAATATGTTGACTATGTAATAATATAAATAAATAAATAAATAAATGATGGTGATCAGATATGTACAACAGATAAACTTATATGTTCTTATATTAACTTTATTTGAATTAGTCGTAAATTTGAACAGATGAACTTATCTGTTCATATTTATATTTATCAATCTAATCATAAATTTCAACAAATGACTTATCTGTCTTTATTTATGCTCTAATTAGATTAGTCCTAAATTTTTACAACAAATGATTTTATCTATTCACATTTTTGTTCACATTTATGCTATGAAAATATTCGTAAATTTCAATAGATAAACTTGTTTGTTTGTATCTGTACTCTAAATTAGTCTATTTATACAACAGATAAATCATCTATTCTTATTTATACTATAAATTAATTTTAAATTTCAACAAATGACGATATATATTTTTATTATACAACAGCTGAACTTATCTATTCACCTTAATTAATTAATTTTTTATTTCGTAGTCAACATTTTCGTCGGTCAACATGTTCAATATGTTCAATGGTCAACATCTTCTTCCCCATATCTCTAGTCACAATGTCCGGCGCCGGCGACCAACTCTGGCATCAATGACTTTTTTGGCCAACTTTCCGTCACCAGCCAATTTTCTGACAGACTTTCTGGCACCAGCGATGATGGAGTGGGAGGAGATAATTAATTGTAATTTAATGTATGGGTATTTTTGTCCTATTAAAAAGGAGGAGTGGAACTCACACCTTAGAAATTACAAACTAATGGATCCTAACCCTTGTCCAAAATGTTAGTGAATTGGGTCTTGGTCCAAATATCTATAGTGGACTAATTCTTTATATTTCTATTTGGGTTATAAAAAATATGAACAAATCTATATCTTTACTACTATTAGAAGGAGGAGGCGTTAGTCTACTTCTGATATTTCTAAAAGTGGCCTTATCTATACTAAAACTAAATCTTTTTTGAATAAAGCAAAAATTAATCCAATAAAATGGTTCATTTTCGGCTTTATTAAAAAAAATTAGTTTTGACAATAATTTTATTTTTAACTTTTTGGATTCCTCTTTTCATGAAGAACCAATAAACCACGAAACTTGAAGCAAAATTAACAAATGTCATTTTTTTAATAAAGACAAAACGAATAAATATATAAAACCACCCAGTTTAAGTTGTTTTGCCAAAGTATAGGAAAAAGAATTGCTATGTTCTTTTCTTTTAAGTAGCAAAATTAAAAGCATATTTATCTTTGGATACGCTTTAGGAAAGATTAAAATGACTTTCCAAGATTAATGTGAGATTATTTATATTTAGTACCAATTTAACTTTTTCGATGATATTAGAGACATTCATATCTATTTAGATAACTACTATAGGAGTATCAGTTTTAAAATTTTATAATTACGTGGGGATGTTGGTGCCTCGCTGGAATATAGTAATTATTAAATATGTACAGCAAATAACTGTGATTCTTATCTCTTCTTTTACTACATCAACTCAAATATTAGTGCATGCGACATCACTTTGTATTGCATGAAACTCAAATATTAGTGATTCTTATCTCATATGTTAGCATTTTTCCTTTCCTTTTTTTGAACTGAAAGCCACCCCTCAGACGCCTCTTATTTTCTTGTAACTTATAACCAGGGACAGAGCCACTATTTTATCTTTGTGGTGGTGAAAATATGTACTTAAAAAATAAAAACACAAAGTGCATTATGAGGATGAAAGATTAAAAAAATCTAGTGGTGGCGAGTCTACATAATTCAGGGATAAAAAATTATTTTCTATATAATAATTACATTTTTTGAAAACCTTATGGTGGCGGCCGCCACCACTTGTCCCCCTTTGGCTCCATCCTTGCTTATAACAAGTTGCTTAGCCCTCACTGCCGGAAAAACAAAAAAAGAGAAGTAAATTAGCCCTCTTTGCAAAAACATATAGTACGTTTCTGCTTCTCCCATAGATATTCGCCGTGTCTCTGGGGATGGACACAGGGGGTGTCGGGTATTCGGACTTGTGCACAACTTCAAATATTTTCACATACTATATTAAATTTTGTCAAATTTTATGGTTTATTTGAAAAAGTTCTATGAGATTTGTCCCTGCAAGTTCCTTAAATGAAAAAAAATATATATATTATTTCTTAAAGTTTCTATGTGTGTGCAAAAAATTTCCTAGAGTTTCAAATTACCAATCGTATTTAGGCAACATGAATAAAAAGAAATGGCGCTCGGACCTAGCATATAGCAATACATATTCTTATAGAATACACTTTTATCACCACTGTAAAAAAACATGCAGTTCAGCCTCTCACTAGGTACAATCTTGCGTCAGCCATTTCGTGTCTCTACCGTTGCATCTTCCCCAAACTCACAAGACCTCTCTTCCTCAATCGTCTCAATTCCAACCCTCGCCCTCCTCCGCGCACCGCACCTTCCAGCTGCCGGTGATTTCACACACGGCGACGGCGGGAGAATCTTGGGCTGTTCAACCCTGTTGCTCGGATTCCTAGCGGAAGCAGCACTCAGGAGTTCCATTAGTTCTTCATTTTGGGTGGAATATCTTGAGGAGTGGAAACTGAAGCTGTTAGGCACAATGGAGAATTGGCCAGCGGCGTAGAGGCCCGTTGTGCCGCCGCACCTCTCCAAACGTGCCGAACAATCCAACATTGTCCGGACGTAATAATCCCTGGCCTTGATTAGCCATCGAAAGGGTGCTTTGAACCATCTTTTGAATTTGGTTCCTTTTCCTTTCTTTTTACCCATCTTAATTTGCTCTGTTTTACACTGTTTAAGAATTTCAAATGGCCTGCTAACTATGAAGAGAGAGAGAGAGAGAGAGAGAGAGAGAGAGAGAGAGAGATTAGGGTGGAGGCAATGATTATTAAGAAGAGATAATATAGAGGGAGGGTTGTTAATATGGAGATTGGAAATTAAAGCAGGGTTTTTGTCACTAGTTTTAGTAGGATGTGTGAACAGAATTTTATGTGCCGGCCTTTTGTGGTTATTTATTTTAATTACCACTGGCTTGTAATTTATAACGGAAATTATTACGCGTCATCGGATGCATGTCATGGTATATTTCATGAGATACGGATACGAATACGAATAAAAGCCGACCTATAAATTTAATGTAGTGGTTATACTTTATAGAGGAACTTTCCAGTTCGGGACTGTTACAGTCCGGGATTGTCCGGACAAAGCATTTCCTGATCAAATTTTGATGATCCGAGCCGTCCAATGTGTTCAAAACATATTTTTAAGGGTCTTTACGAGAAATCATAAAAAAAAATGACCGGGAAGGGTTTCATCCGAGTAGTTTTCGATAAAACTGTATTTAATTGAAAACTACTTGGATGATGCCCTTCTCGGTCTTTTTTTTTTTTTTTTGATGATTTCTCATGGGGAGCCTTAAAAACAAGTTTTAAACACATTGAACGGTTCGAATCATCAAAATTTGATCGGGAAATGAAATATGTGGACAATAGTGAACTTTAAGAGTAGTGGACTAGAACATTGGTGATACTTTATAAATCACAAACTTAAGTTTTATCATCCTAGGTCAACCATAATGAGATAATACTACACTTTAATATTTATAATTAGCATCAAAGGTTACCGTGTAAACCTTGTACAGATGTAAATAAAGTACTTTTACAAGACTGTTGAAAACAAATAATAAAAAAGGGTGAGCTTCCCATAAAAAAACAAATGCGGTATATCTTTACCTTTGACATATACACGAGATTTTACAGTAATTTAGTTTGAAATTTTCAAAACTAATAAAATATTTAAAATATCAACATAACCTATTACTTTTTTTAGTGGGAACGTGAACCCATGTGCCCCGTTGTAGAACCGACCCTGAATACGGACACGAATACAAATAGGCACATGGTTTTCGGTAATTCTTAAAAAATAGAGACACGTAATGGGAGGATCGGAAACAAAATCTTTTATTTTTCAACTGTATAATAATTTATAACCAAATTGTAACAAGCAAATATTAGGGGTATGGCATCTATATATTGAGTACGTTGTCAACTAATGGTGATTATACATTTGGTCAAATGCTTTTGAAGTTACAAAAAATTTATCCCCGAAAAGATTTGAAAATTTTAAGAAGTCACCCTGCCGTGACCTCTTGTGTCTCAGGTGCGTCCTCGGCAAATTTCATGAACACGTGACGTGATAAGTGCATCGGTTGGTCTTAATCGATCTTCATTCGAATAACTCTTGCATATTTTTTTACGTGGGATCCATAATATCTGAAACTAATAAAAACTTTTCTTCTTTTCTTACATTTTTTTTTTATCGGCAATAAATTTTATTAAAACGGGGGAAAGGGGAGGGGAATCCAACCAATAGTTAGATAATACACCACAAAGGCCAAAGCCCAGCACACCCTAGGGTCGATACAAACAATATAAGCAAAAAGCCCAAATCGAAATAAACAATAAAGCCTACACCACAAAACCAGCCCAACCAAGGGTTCCAAACCCAAACCCTAGACACTCTTGGAGCATCACCTTTTTAAGCAACGCGTGGGATGTAGCGGCATAATATCTGGGCAAACCACCACCAAAAATCAGCTGCACAAACACATCGAAAACACGCAGCAATCACGAACAGGAGTGAGATCTCCGCGACCGGAAAACACACAAAAGATGCCAAGATCCATCAGTTACATGCAAGATATTAAACCTGCTTTATCATAATCTAAGGAGGAAGGAAATCAGACCAAATTAACGGTACTGATAGTCGAACCGAAAACCCTTGTTCTTGATAAATGGATTACCTTAATTACCACTTGGGCTCCCCTATGTTCTTTTAATGAAACCTCTTGTCACATTAGCAAGCACACGAGGGGTGAAATATGTTGGCGATATTTTGTGCTGGTGTGTGACATCTCTTTTTCGTATAACAAAATAATTGACCCCAATAAGGAAAGCTTGTTTATATGTAGAGCATTTCTCTTCATTTATTTTTGTAGTCGTTTAAATGGAAGTCGAATACAGTGGCGTACGTGAGAGAGAGGGAGAAAGAGACATATATGCTGTTCGAATCCGAATCCTAAAGTTGGGATGATTACGCAACCAAAATTATCGATGCCTGTAATTCAATGTAATTATTGTAATAGAAAGTTTGCCATAGACATTGATATTTGTATCAATAATTAGACAAACTCACTCACATGGATATGTGGAAACCTACAACTCATATGTGGCTCCCACATTTTCCGTGTGAGAAAGTTTGTGCAATTGTTGGTACAAGTGTCAGTGTCTCTATCTTTCCTCTTATTGTAATTTGAGTCATGTTCAAGTATTGCAACATTTTTGTGTTTTCTTTTGGGGCCCGATTCAAATCCTTCTTGCTCAATTTCCACCTTTCACAGTTGTTTAATAAAACTGACTTATTGTGCTTTACGAGACAGGTCACTCTCATACAACACATTATTCACGAGAGCGACCCGTGAAAATACATAGGTTTCTTATTCGTGCAAAACTCAAACAGATCCAATAAGCCAATTGGAACAAACCCAGAACAAGTTAGTGAAATTAACTCGCTTATTAATTGAGTGCAATTGGGTTGATGTATTGTAAGAGACTGGCCGGTCTCATAAAGCGTAATAAGTCAATTTTGACAATAAGTCAATTTTATGGAACAGATCGATTCTCAGTTTAAGTCGGTCCGTGGCTTAATTGCTTTAGGCAAATATCACTTCTATATTAATCTTTTGAAGTGGCTTAATTGCTTTAGTTTCCAATCCTTCTTGCTCTTTGAGAAGCAAAAGTCAAACATCTGTATTCAAATAGCAAGATGATATCTTATGAGATTTACGTCCATATCCACTCCGTCTTAGATAGGGAAATCTATTAATTTTGTAGACGAAACGATCAACCCATTATATATTGATTGAGAATGAGTTATTTCCGCCGGCGATAGAAACAAATATTTCCTCCAAATCAATCACAGCGGTCCGCGTGATTGTGTACTTTACTACTTTGAGGTGATTGATTTGAAGGAAACATTTATTCCCGCCAGCGGTGGAAATAATGTTTTCTCATATAGATATTAACTAGAATAAAGAGCTGCTCTAGCAAGATCACGAGTAGCTTTTACATCAGACCTATTCACAACTTTTACATATTCCCCTTGCCAACAAACTATTGGGGTCACTGGGGTATACCCAGTCGTTACCTCCAAGTTCCGGAATTAGTCGAGTTGTGCGCAAGCTGGCCTGGACATCAGATTATCATATAAAAAAAAATAATAATAAATAAATAAATTTAACATACAAAAATTTAGAACATAGAAAAATAAAGTCAAGAAAAAAAAGGCTGCATGAAAACAAAAATCTTCTGGCTTCCTAGCACTCTGAATCAGCTCCAAGCTAGCACTCCGTTAAGATGATGGGCCCACCCATCACTTGGTCAAGCATATCAATATCCTACTATTTGAAATCTAAAGATACAACTTACAAAGAGAGAGAGAAAAAAAAAAAAAAAAAAAAAACTCACAGGGGTGAGAGGGAAGTTTTAGAGAGAGAGATAGAGAAGTGTGTGGGAGAACCCCACTGCCGCCGCACCTCCCCTCCGCCACCGCCCTCTTCCACCTTCTCCTCCTCTCTTCCTCTCCTCTCCTTTATTGCTTCACCCATTTGATTTCCGGTGACTCTCTGTGGCGTTCGAGCTCCTCTCTTCTATTCGTGGGAGGCCGAAATCGATTTTTGGGCTAGGGGGGAGCCAGATCTGGGGTTTCCAGATCCGGACTTCCAACAACGACGATAGCGGCGTGGTGAAAGCTCCGCCGATGGCTTCGACATTTTTTTTGGCTATTTTATTTTATTTTGTAGGCTGGTTTTTGGCAAGGTCGCAGGTTCGAGCTCGGGCTAGAAAGTAAGAACTTCAGTAAAGCAAATAAATAAAAGATTTAAAAAACAAGTTTAAAGAAACCGTATAAAGGAACTAAAATTAGACGGGAAGATTTAAAAAAATAGAGGTGAAAAGAAGTAAAAAAAAGTTTATATATTAAAAGTTGTAAAACTTTGCATTGAAAAGAAAGTTGGTGTCGTGGAAGGGTTGCGTAAAAGAAAATAACAATAAAAGATTTAAGAAACAAGTTTAAAGAAACACTACAAAGGGACTAAAATTAGACAGAAAGATTTGAAAAAAAAAATTAGAGAGGTGAAAAGAAGTAAAAAAAAGTTTATACATTAAAAGTTGTAGAACTTTGCATTGAAAAGGAAATTGGTGTGGTGGAAGGGTTGCGTAAAAGCAAATAACAATTAAAGATTTAAGAACAAGTTTAAAGAAAAACTACAAAGGAACTAAAAGTTGTAGAACTTTGCATTGAAAAGGAAGTTGGTGTGGTGGAAGGGTCGCATGTTGTTATAGGGGAGGTCGCTAGATCGATTCCCAGCGGAAGCGGAGGAGCTGGGTAATGTATAACGTCTTTTTAGTTTCTAGGGTTTTAGGCGAGGAATTTTGGGCCGAATAGGCGAGGACAAATTTCCTCGCCAATTGTTCCGCATAGGCAAGGAAAAACAAATTTCGTCGCCAGTTGTTTCGAATAGGCGAGGAACGATTTCCTAGCCAAATTTTTTGAATAGGCGACGAAAACAACATTTCGTCACCAATTGGTCAGAATAGGCGAGGAACAATTTCCTCGCCAATTGGCAAAATAGGCGAGGAAATATATTTTTCCTCGCTAAGATTCTTTTTGCGATGACCATTAGTCGAGGAAAACGGGCGACGAATTGTTTCCTCGCCAATTCATTTGGCGAGGAAATTTGATGTTTTAGAGACGAAAATGATTCGTCGCGATACATGAATTTTGTTGTAGTAAGATTTGTGATTCATTTACTCATGGTGTAATTTGAAAATTGGATGCTAATTCTTTGTTTATTTCGTATAATGTGATTCATGCATTCATTGATGTATTTTATGATCATGGTATAGTTTTCAATTCAGATTTGTATTATTGAAGTTGTTATTCGTGGTAAATCGATTGTATTTGAGCAACAAGCATATTTCATAGTTATTGTCCACTTGACAAATCCCTTAAATTTCATGGTGTATTAGCAACAAGGAGATTTCATGGTAAATTATCCACTATCAATCTGTCGGACATACAATTCGAATGTGGAACATGAAAAATTATCAAATAAACATGGTAAATATGATACAATTTGATACATCACCAAGAAAAGATGGTAAAAATTAGTAAACGCAAAAAAACATAGTAGAGTTTTAAAGCCAAACAATCAATGTGATCCACCACCCAAAAATTATGGTAAAAAATAAATTACATGCCAGTAAACATGGTAAAATAAAAAATAAACGGATTAATCTGTCTTATATATCTCATCCAATAATCATGGTAAAAATAAACAGCAAATATGGTTAAATTTAGTTCTTCAAAAGTTTACCATGATTATCAATGGAAGTTTCGATGGTAAATTAAAAAAAAGAATTTTGCGTTAGTTTCAAGAAGAAGATAACAAAGATTTGAACTTCTCCCTTTTTCATTTTCAAATAATCAACCAAATCCCATCTAATTAGGAAAACTATATCCCACCTAATTAGGCAACAATATATGTATATTCATATTTATCACTAAATAAGGGTAGATAAGGTATTTTACAATTGAAAAGGATGAAAACATAACTTCGAAAAACAAGGGGGTGAAAATCTAAATAGTGTCCAAAAAACGGATGATTATTTAATTACCTAAAAAAATTAAAAAAAATTATACTAAATTATAAAATCTTTCCTCAACATGTACATTCACGGATCGAGGCCAAGATCTGTTTGCATACTAAGATGACCAGTGACCACAAGCGGAACTATAGTAAGGACAGAGGGGCCTCGGCGCCATCATATTAAAGGGGCAATTTCACTTACCTCCTCTGAGGTTTTTGACAAATACAGAGACCTCCCTATACTTTATGAAATTCAATTGCCCTCCCTTACTTTTGAAAATAATTGTCACTTACCTCCCCTACCGTTACTTTAAGGCTAACGGTGTTAACTTTTTGCGTGAAATAACCGTAGTACCCTTAGTATATATATTCTCCACCCTAAAAGAAATCGATTATTAAAAAAATAGAGTTAAAAAAAGTTTTACAAAAAATTTAAATTTAAATTGTTTTTCATTATTAGTATAGACAAAAAGTATCGAAGAGAAATTTTTTCACCAAAAACTAATTTCTTTTTGAAATTTTTTTGTTGAAAAAGTTTTTCCAAAGAAAAAAAACTAATTTTGAAAAAAAAAAAATTTACCAGTTTTTGAAATGAGAAATTTTTGAAAACATTGTTTTGGATAAGAAATTAGTTTTTGGTAAACTGTTATTTTAAAAAATTAAAGTTTTGAAAATAATTTTTTTTAATTCTAAAAATAAATTTCGAAAAAAAAAGTTTAAAAAACAGTCAAAATGAAAAAAAAATTTCTTTGATACTTTTTGTTTAAAACTATTTTTTTCAAACTGAAAAACGATTTAGTTTTTTTGGAAAAAATTTTAACTCTACTTTTAAGAAAAAATGGTTTTTTTAGGGTGGAGAATATATACTAAGGGTGTTACGGTCATTTCACGCAAAAAGTTAACACCGTTAGCCTTTAGCCTTAAAGTAACGGCAGGGGAGGTAAGCGACAATTATTTTCAAAAGTAAGGGAGGCGCAGTGAAGGATTATCAATGTGATCCATGTTAAACAGCGTATGTCCACGATTTTGAATTTTTTTCCGTAATTTTCATTTGAAATGATCAATCAAATCTCACTTAATTAAGAAACTAGTTGTTCGGTTTGAGTCTTGAGAGAAGGTTTTTGGGATAATAAGTGGAGAGAGGTAGAAAGAAAATTTTATTGGGGACTGTGCAGGGTGGGTCTTGAGACCCAAACCGAACATGGTGGTACATTTATATAAATTCTAATCAAATTTCCCATAATTAGGAAACTATATTTACATATATCAATACCTATCATTAACATAAGGTACAGGTATATATTTTACAAGGAAAGTGATGAAAAAATAACCGTTCAAAATAGCTAGGATGAAAACTTATGGTGCCCTATGAAAAATGACCAATATTTATGTACCCTTCAATTATTTTAGTTAATATGTTAATCCAAATAATTAGTGGCATTCCCAAAGTCCTTATGATGAAAAGTGACTGTGAAATACTATACTCTCCCGCCGTCTCATAATCTATACGATATAACAAACGGAAAATCCATTTTCATGACGAAAACCTTGTGATTGACAAGTGTCATTAGTCTATTGTTATAAAATACAAAATTATTGTCAAATTTTAATTTATTACGGAAAGTATCAAACTGCTTACTTTCAAACAAATTAAGATTACGTTGATTTATTACCTATCAGAATAGACAATCAAGTTTAAGATTATAGGAAGTACTTAGAGACTGTTTGGGCGCCTACTTATCCCATTTTCCCGTTTTTCGTTTTTCACTTTTGGCTGTTTGGCCAACTGACACATGGCAATTGGATCTTCTCCTCCAACAACAATTTCCCTCTTCAAAAGAAAATGGTACAAAATTTACTATTGGCTTACTAGATCATATCTTTATGATATTTTAGGTGCCCAAGGCAGCTTACATGCACCTCAATTAATTATTGAGACCCAATTCCATCGTCGACTAGTGAGAACCCCAATTCAAGCCAGAGCAACTCGGGGGTGTTTCACTAACTGACTTATTGGCAATAAGTCAATGGAACTAGCTTAACTTGGCTTTTTGAATTGATATGTATTATTCCCAATGGCATACTCAAAAAGAAAAATACTCAAATTTTGGCCCTTAGATACTTAAAAAAGGCTCACAATGGCATTTGAATTGACGTATTATGAGAAAATAACTTATTTCATAGAATGCAACAAGTAGTAAATTTTGTGAAACAAGCACTGGGTCATATCTAAGTTGATTAGTTAGTAGGAGTATTATTTTTAGGCCATCCTCTACAATTTGTGACCAAAAACATGTAGGAGTATTATTTCCGGGCTGCCCAAATTAGGCTACAAAACGATTTGGGCCATTCGCTACTCATGGATTCTAATCTTAGAGGCCCATTACTTATTTTATGTAGGGAAAGAGTTAAGGCCCAGGACAGGGTAAAAGCCCAGCAGCTGGATGCCTAGGCGAGTCAACTGGGGTAGTTTTCCTTTTTATCGGCTATCAAGTGGGATACTAACCAATAAAGTTTGGGCTTGGTTGGAGGTCAAAAGAAAAGACCGGCCTCTTAGAGCATCCATACCGCATACTAAAAATAGCAGGATTTCTTGTCATTCCTATAAAATAGAAAACAAAATTAGGTACCAGAATTACAAACAAATTCTCTCAAATTTGACAAATGCCAATTCTTTTGTCATAAATAGCCAAATTATGGTTAAAATTGCAATTTGAGAGAGAGAGAGAGAGAAGCATGTACCCAACAACCCATTTCGATACAATAAATGTTTGGAGGGTGGGGTAGGATCCACCTCGGGGTCCTACATAAATGATCTGAGTCATTCAATTTTTTAAAAACATTTTCAATTGAGTGTTGGTAAGGGTCTTCGTCTACTAATCGATTTTTTACTCCTAATAAAAAAAAGATGTCACACAAAATAATAACCAAAGACACGTAATGAAGCTTAATGAAATGAATTAAATGACCAAAATTCGAATTAAAAAATTAAGCTTTCTGATATCTGATTGAGATGAAGGTTTGTTGAAACTAATGGAGAATCAAATTTTGCTAAACAAAATAGCATAACATGGGTGTAGACATGTCCCCTCGCGAGAAGGTGCGTTCACTACACAGGATGGCCAATAAGCATTTAGGTGCCCGTTGCAGCACATCTCGGAATGCAGAGTTGTCACTTGGTTTAGGCTAAACCAAGAAAGAGCCTTGCCAGAGATTCATGGTTTGGGAAACGCGGGTACGGTGAGGGAAGGTGTTAGGCACCCCTCTCCGCCTAGCCACAAAGGCTAGCATGTACTTGTTTGACATGAAATTTCTTCAATATTTTAAATGGCCCCGCACACAATCGATTATTAAACCCTTAGCAGATATGGTTGACGAAAGCGATAAAACACCATAGACGGGGATCGGGAAATGGGAACATGTTACAACACACAAGTCTTATCTGTCCGTCGGCCAATGAATTTGGCGGCCAGCAAATCACGCTGATTAATTTGCCGGCCGACAGATCAAAATTTCGTTCGGTGTTCTTCCCAACGCCAGCAAATACAGAAACCGAAAGCTAAATAAATAAAATTACGCTACAAATTGAGAAAGGATTGAGAAATTGACCGACTAGAAAGCGTTGCAACCATGATAATTTACTCCCAAATGAC
This sequence comes from Vaccinium myrtillus, assembly GCA_016920895.1. Lineage (NCBI taxonomy): Eukaryota > Viridiplantae > Streptophyta > Magnoliopsida > Ericales > Ericaceae > Vaccinium > Vaccinium myrtillus. Next base: position 20,136 of record JADGMU010000508.1, on the reverse strand, counting down.
GGATTGCTCTAATTTGCTTGCTTTGTGGGGGAACTCCACGGGACCTCAAGCCCTAAGTTTGGATTTGGGGGTCTTGCACTCGGGTATTTACACTCTATGAGATGTTGGGGCTTTCGAGGCTGGAGATATGGGGAGT